>VWYK01044898.1:3184-20538 GCA_013399775.1 Semnornis frantzii | reverse complement strand
CAGGGACACCTCCCACTAGCACAGGTCACTCAAGGCCTCCTCCAACCTGGCCTTGAACACCTCCAGGGAGGGAGCAGCCACAACCTCCCTGGGCAACCTGTGCCAGTGTCTCCTCACCCTCACTGCAAACAACTTCCTCCTCACATCCACTTTCAGTCTCCCCTCTGACACTTCAAACCCATTCCCTTTGTCCTCCCATTCCCAGACCTTGTCAATAGTCCCTCCCCAGCTTTCCTGCAGCCCCCTTCAGATCCTGCAAGGCCACTCCAAGCTCTCCTGGAAGCCTTCTCCTCTGCAGGCTGCAGAGCCCCAACTCTCTCAGCCTGTCCTCACAGCACAGCTGCTGCAGCCCTCTCAGCATCTTTGTGGCCCTTATCTTACAGGACATTCCCAAAGAGGGGAAAGAGAGGTGATTAAAGTAGTTCCCACCTCTTCTGATGGGGACTGAATCCTCTCTTTGCCCTCTCCATCTTGCAGTTTCCCATGGAGCTGAAGAGAGAAAGTACAAAGCCAGGAGTTGTTCTGTACCTTGAGCTCCTGGGCATGGGGTCCAGAGCAGAGGCAGATGAATTTGTAGCCTCCTCCTCAAGGGTGGGAGCAAAACAAAGAAGCAGCAAAGCTAACCTCAGTCCTCCCTAGCTCCATACTTGGAGCTTCCCAGATCAGGTTTGGTTTGCTGCAGCTGGAGGTGGATCAGGGCAGTCTGAGGTGCTAAAAGCACTTGGCCTGGCACAGCTGTTTCAAGCCAGGATTGATTCCTGCCCTGGGTGATACCAGAGAGAAAAAAGCTCTGCTCTGCACCTGCAGAGGTTCCTCTGTGGCTCCCCAGGTGCTGCTGCCTTGGTTTCCCTTTAGCCAACCCTTTTCTCTGACCACCACAGGCTCACCTCCCTCTGCTGCTTACTACGGCGTCAGGAGAGGCTTCGCAGCTGACTTGGACTTCCCCAGCGCCAAGCAGTTTGTCTCTGATGTCTACTCATCCCCTCCGGGGTCCAAGCCCTTCCCGTGTGATTCCTCTGCCCCCCAGGGTTACTCAGCACTTCTGGACCCTTACCTCAGCGACCACTATGGGGACTACCGTGCGGCTCCCCTCACAGCTGGTACCAGCTCCTTCTTCAGCCCTTCTTCCGTGCCCCCTCTCCTGCCATCCTTCCCCAATGACACAGCGCACTTCCTACTCGTGAGTGAGCCTACACTTCTGTCACCCACTGCAGGATCACCCAACCCAAAGCTGGGCTGAAGCCAGGGGGACTCGTGTGGGAGATGTGGCTGTGCAGGAGGCAGCCACAGAGAGGCAGAGAGCAGATAGGGCAAGGCTGAGGAGGAAGACTTCTCTTTGCTGCCACCCTGCCTTGAGCTGTCCCCTCCTCCCCCTGCAGACCAGCTCCTAGCTTAACAGCCTTCCCTGCTCCCCGGAACAACCTCTCCATTAAGCTCCTTATAGTTCTAGAAATGTCCCTTGTCAGCTCCAGGCTGTTGCCCGTTCCCATCCATGCCACTTCCCAGAGGCCAGCTCCATTCACATCCCCAGGGCAGAGCTCCAGGGGCCTGTAGGGTCAGGACAGGTCAGTGTCACCAGGAGCCTCCTCCAGACCTTGACCACTATGGACAGCATGGATGCTCCTTTCAGCAGTTTTAACACCAAATACTGCTCCAGAGCAACAGAAATCCTTGAGTGTGCCCAGCTGGGCTCTGGTGACAGCTTGGCTCAAGGAAGCCACAGCTCAGTTTGGGGAAGCCAAGCTGGATGCTCCATGATCTCCAGGACAAGCTTTGATTCTTAAGGGTCTTTCTTGCCTTTTCTTCCCTCTTCCATGCAGAGAGAGCCCTGGGAGCAGACCTCAGCAGACAGCCTCAGCCAGTCAGACAGTGCCTGCCCAGACCCCCTGCAAGCACTGCCTGCCAGTGCCAGCTGCCTCTCCTCACACGACTCTGGAGGTGTTTCCCCATACCGAAGCTCAGGTTGGACCCAAACCATTCCTGGAGCCCAGCCTTACCCTCTGCACCCTCTTGAAGATGTCCACTACTCTCCCAGCTATGCTGCCACCTCACCCTACTCCTTCCCACCCCTCATGACTGTGGCAAACGAGCTGACCTCCAGGCTGGGCCACCTCTCACCAGAGCAGTCCTCGGAGACACCACCCCTTCATGACAGCTCTGCCTGGGCAAAAGAGGATGGAAGTCCCATCTGGGGGCCTTATGAAGGCAGGAGAACTTACTGATGAGAGAGAATTGCTGGAGGAAAGGGGGAAAAAAAAGGTCATTATTGAAGCAAATTAATTGCTTGTATGCTTTTTCCTGAAGCTGCTCCTTCAAGCAGGGGATGCTAACAACATGGGAAGCTTTATGCTCTGCTTAGAAATACAATCACTTGGATGTAGCACATTTAGCTTCCTTCTAGTGCTGTCTGATAGTCACTGCTCAGTGTCCCACTGTGCTGCAAGTGAAATACCCAACCTGGAGAACAGCTGCACTCTGGAGGCCTTCCCCTACAAACAAGGAGCTCAGGTCCTTCTTTTCATAGTTTCACAGAATGGGTTGGGTTGGAAGGGATCTGAAAGCTCAGCCAGTTCCAAGCCTCCTGCCAATGAGCAGGGACAGCTCCCACCAGCCCCAGGTTGCTCAGGGCCTCATCCAACCTTGAAACATCTCCAGGGAGGTTGTGGAGCACAGAAGCACAGAATGTGATCTTTGATCACATTCTGTGCTTCTGTGCTCCACAACCTCCCTGGAAAACCTGTGCCAGTGCCTCCTCACCCTTCCTCTCTGTGCTCCACAATCTCCCTGGGCAACCTGTGCCAGTGTCTCTCACCCTTCCTCTCTGTGCTCCACAACCTCCCTGGGCACCCTTTGCCAGTGTCTGCCCACCCTCACTGTCACCAGTTTCTTTCTTCCACGATTCCAATGTCGCTCTTGCCCCGAGGAGAACACGGAGCTGCTCTCCCTCTTTCCTACACCAGATCAACGCAAGTGATGTGCCCCAAAGCCTTGCGTCAGCGGGCAGGAGGCAACCCCTTGCCAAGAGGCACCCACCCTGGGTTAGCAGTGGGAACAAGGCTGAGGTCCCAGTGCCGGCCTGGAGCCCACGGCCACTAGAGGGAGCTCTGCACACGCGAACACCCGCGGAGCGCCCCGCAGCAGCCAGTGCCAGCCGCAGCGCTCAGAGCCCTCTCTGCCCAGCTCCTTCCCCAGCCTGGCACCCACGGAAGGCTGCCTGAGGATGAACAGCAGTTTCCCAGGACCCGAAAGCGTGTACTGATGAGCTGCTTTAAGCCCACCCACCCCCCTTTCCTTTTCACCTCACAGAGCATTTGGAGCCTTCTCAGCACCCATCAGGGACCACGAGGGGCACTGGGGTCATAGGACCAGATCCAGAGCCTTGCTTCGTGGGCACCTCTCTGCATGGGAGGATGGGCACACAGCCCTACACCTGCAGATGGGCCCATGAAGCAGCACTGCAGAACTGCCAAGCAGCTCAGGCCAGTCCTCTACACAAAGCCCTTCCTTCTGCAGACCCAACACCCAGCATCAGCCCTGGCACCCCTCACCCTGCAGCCCAGGAGTGTCTCTGCACCTCAGCACACATGCACCAACTGTGCAAAGCCCTTGCCCAGCCCACACCTGGCAGGCGATGCCTCCCTGGCTCTTCGGGCACCTGCAAACCGTCTGGGATGTGCTCTGGCATCAGCCTATGGAAGAGGTGCTCAGGAAGGCTCCACAGTCTGCCCTGACAGCCTCTCCACAGCGCAGCTGAGTAGCAGCTGCAGCAGCCTTGGTGCAACATGCCTGGCAGAGCTCATTTATGCCTAAAGGAGCTTGGCACAGCTGGCACTTCTGCCTCGTGGATTCCACAGCTTGCTGCAACAGCTGGCATCAGGGACGGGCCCCACAGAAGCCCTGGAGCCATCTCAGGGTCACTGCCACAGGTTAGGCCCTGCAGGGGTAAGGAAAGCTCAGCCCAGGGAATGAGCCAGCAGCCAGAGTTCCTCTGCAGGTGTTCTAAGTGCAGGTTGAGATGAGCCTGGCTGCCTCCTCATGTGGTCCATGGGCACTAAAGGTAGGTGCAGAGCAGCCCTGGGTGGCACTCACTCACTCAGACTGTTCCCCTGACTAAGAGCCACAGCAAGGCACTGAGCCCCAGAACACCTCAGGCTGTGTGCAGGTCTCCTTGCCCCACACTCAGCCCTGGAGCTCCCAAACCTGAGGCCTCCACGAGCCTTCAGCCTTCTTCCACACCAGAAACACCACCAGCAGGCTGGCACAGGCAAAGCAGGCACCACCAGCCTCAGCTGCACCTTCCTCAAGGGCCATGTATAGATAGGGACACGAGGGCTGGTCTGCCTGCAGCCCTGCCAGGCTCCGGGGGAGAAGCAGGGACAGACATTTCTGAGCTGCCTTGGAAGCTTTTGACCCACTGGCAGTCTGCTCTTGACCGAGGCAGGGTTTCTGTGAGCCTGGACAGCAGCTGTGGGAACACCCTGGGCACAGGTGGTTCTTGTTTCTTTAAGGCACACAGCCCAGGCAGGAGTGGAGCTGAGCAGCCTTGCAGGCTCTGCTCTGTGGGCTCTGGTTACAGAGGTAAACACTACCCCAGGAGTGCCAGCTCCCCAGCACAGCACCCACGGCCTGCCTGGGCTCTACCCACCCACCACCCATGCTGCAGCATGAAGCAGCTTCAGCAGCACAAGGGCTTTAAATCCCAAACCATTTCACACAGACAAACCTGTGGTCCTCCCCTGTGACCCCACCCCTTCTGCAATGCCCCTGCACAGCCTTCTCCTCTGTGCTCTCTCACAGGTCTGAGGAGAGGGCTTCAGGGGGGCCAGTGGGAAGCATCCCTCAGAGCTGCCACATGCAAGGCTTGGCCTACCAGGAGCTGCAGGGACGCGTTTCAGCTCAAGGAATGACATTGCCACTGTGACCACAGGACCCAAATGTATTTGTTCAGCTAAAAGACGGAAAGGGAGAAAAGGGAGGAAAGGGAGGAAAGGAAAGAAAGGAAGAGAGAGGGAAAGGAAGGGAGAGAGAAAGAAAGAGAGAGAGAGAAAGAGAGAAAGAATCCAGCTGCAACAATAGTCAGGCTGAGCTGCTGGTAGATTATTAACAACCTGGCCTGCTCTCTGCCGCAGCTGCTCCTGGGGCATGGCAGAGACTGTGGGGACCAGAGGAAAGTGTAATTGTAACCCAAAAATCACAGCTACGTCACCTGCAGCGAGGAAGGGTTAGCCAAAAAGCTCTGTCAGCCTGCCACACACTGAAGCCCCACACACAGCACTCAGGGCAGGCCAGCACTGAAGCATGCAAGAAGACAGGGACCAACCTGTGAAGCAAGAGCAAACACTCTGAAATAGGGGAAAATGCAAATAAACTCCAAAATAAGCCCAGGATCTGGGCAGAGGGAAGGGAGTGCTGGGGGAGAAGCGAGAGTTCAGCTCCCTGGGTACCCAGGGCAGCCTCTTCCTTACACACTGCCATTCAGGCCCCAAAACCTTAGCATTTAGCCTTAAAACATGTGGGGGGGAAAGGTGCAAACCCTGCTGAGCCCTTTGCAGAGCCTTCTCTGCAGGTAGCACATGAAACATGAGAGGGCTGGAACCCAGCCTGGGCATCTGAGGGGAAAATCCGGAGCAGATTCGAAGGCATCTGCCTCATTCGGGGGCAAGATGGGCAAAAGCCTGCAAATGCCCCAAAAAGCAGCCGGTAGGGAGAGCTGCCCCAGCACATCCCATTGCCCCAGAACCCCTGCTGGATGGAGATGTGCTCGGTTCCACCAAAAGATAGCCCATTTTGTGGAGCCTTTGAATATTCAAATTGAAAGTATCGCGCAATCATTGATTGTCAAATCATTGGTTTCTAGAGGTTTTAAATACTTGGCATTAGGAGAGTAAAACTCAAACTTATACCCGTGGGGATAAAACCTTAATATTGCCAGGATCCACCTGGCATTGCCACCGGGCCAGCAAATCCCTTCGCCCCCAAATTTGAAGCCTTCCTCCTCTTTGCCCGAGTCACCTGCTGCTGCTGCTGCTGCTGCTGCAGCCAGGGCCGGGCCCATCACTGCCGCCGCCCCGGGCAGCCGACGAGGCGCTGCCCGCTCCCGCTCAGCATGTCCGGTAAGCCCCGCAGCCCCCCGCTGCCCCCCCGCCCCCGCCGGCCCGCTCGGGGGCTGTTTCGGGGCTTGCCGGGGTCATTTCGCGAGTCAGGCAACCTCGCCTGCCAAGTCAGGAGGAAGCGGGGAGGAGGCGGGGAGCAGGCGAGGAGGAGGCGAGGGAAGGGCTCCTGCCTGCCAAGTGCCAGCCCCGGGCAGCAGCGGGGCCGCCGCCGCTGCGGGACCTCCGGCGGGTCGCGGCGCAGCGGAGCGCAACGGGGCAGGGCTGGGCTGGNTCCTCAGCACCCCTGCCCACCTTATCACCCCTGCCCTCCCCCGCACGGTCTGCCCTTGTGCCTCGGCTTGCCCTGACCGCCCTGCTCCACGACCCCATGTCCCCAAGGCTTCCCCTTGTCACCCTGCTCCTAATTCCCAGCCCACCCGGAGCGCCACATTACCCAACTGGGAAGCCCACCCAGGTCTGTGACCTTAGCTTCACCACCCTGCCCCTTCCACCCACCCCCCGGCCGGTTCAGCTCAGGCGAGCTGGCCGTGGTAGCCCTGCTCTGGATGCTTCAGCTGCGCCCAGACTCCGGGTGCTAGGAGAGGAGGATCCTCGGGGCATGATGATCTGCCATGGGAGCCAGGGCTGGGGGCTGCCAGACGTAGATGCATCCATACCTCACCTGCTAGTGTAAGCCCCTTGCCCAGTCCAGCTACCTGAGCATATTCACAAACTGCATCGGGTTGGAAGGGACCCTCGAAGGTCGCTCTGTCCAAGCCCCCTGGAGGGAGCAGGGACGCCTCTACCTAGAGCAGAGCTAAGAGGCTGGTGGGAGCACAAAGGGCTGCTAGGTCAGGGTCTTGCCTGGCTGCAGGGAGGCCTGGTAAGGAGGTGTTCTTACTTCAACCCTTCCCTCCTGCCGATTTTCTTCACCTTCGGTTTGTTAAATAAAACCCCGAGGATAAAAACGGGAGCTTAATAATTGCCAGATGCTGAGGGCAAACTCCCCTCAAGGCAAACTCAGCTCGGCCTTTCTGCAGGGACCTGTGTGCCTGCCACAGCATGTTCACAGCAGAGCACCAAGGGGGCAGGCGGGAGGGCGAGGATGCTGTAAAGCCATCAGCGACAGGGGGAGGTTACAGCCCAAAAGGACGATGCCTGCGGTCTGGAATTTGCTGGCTACAGCAGATGGAACCTGCAGATCCAGCACTGTCACCTTGCTGCAGGCAGCAGCCAGAGGGCAGGGAGCCTGCGAGCAGCTGCCTCTGCTGGGGAACAGCTGACTGCAGGAGAGGATGACACTGGATCTGCTGCTGGATAAAAATAACAGCAGGAAGTTAGAAGCAGAACTGCCAGAGGCTCTAAGTGTTTTACTACGAGTACAGCAAGTGAAAGCAGTTTGCCAGAGTAGGTAAATTCTTCACCGTTTCCTGTACTGAAAATGCTTCATCAGGTAGTGACTGCCTGCTGATTGGCTCGGGGGTGGGTTAAAGACTTCCTAAGTGCTTGTCTGGGATAAAAGGGAGCTGTGCAGAATGTAGAAAACAAAGAGATCATCTACACTTTGCAAGAAGTGATTCATGGAAGCAGTCGTTTTATTTGTGCCTGGTGTAGCTCTCTGAATCAACTGCCCACACATCTCCATTGTTCCATTCCTCATCTTCCTCTGCCAGCTGAAGTGCTTCCCACATTTATTTTCAAGTCCCAAGCGTGGCAAATATGAAAGGAATGTAAATAAATTCAACAGCAGCACCAGATGGGAGCTTGGCATTAGGACACCTGGAGGCTGGGGGTGGGGAATGGAGAAGGAGATAGAAGATAATAAAACATTTATGGTCATGAAATACAACCAGCACCAAGTTCTCATCACAAGCTTGAACAGCAGGTGTTAAAGAGGCTGTAAAGTGTGGTTAGAAGTGATTCAACACCCTAGGTCTGAGCAGCCTCTGCCTGAAAACATGGAAGTCTCCCACCTTAGAAAGTGTTTTCCCCTCAAATTCTTTTCAGGAAAGCCCAAGGTGTATCAAGGTGTTAGAGTGAAGATCACAGTGAAGGAGTTACTGCAGCAGAGGAGAGCAAAGCAAGCAGCAAGCAGTGCAGCAGTAAGTAAAACTCCTTTGGTGTCTCTTTTGTCTCTCTTCATCCTTTTATTTTCTGCCAGGACTGATCTCTGTGCCAAGGAGGCTGTCAGAGCTCAAGTGTAGCAGGGTGGTCAGGGTGGAGGAGGAGAGGAAGGTTCAGCCAGGGTAGCTGCAGCAGTGATCTAAACAGGTGATGGTCAGAGCCATTAGTGCTGGGTAAAAGCAGAGCTGGCTCTCCAGAGATGAGACTCACTCTGGGAGGGAAGGTCCACGTGGACAAATTCCAGTCCAACTTAGTTATCATAGCAACTGCTGTGAAAACTGCTCCAAAGTGGGCTGGCCAGGCTGAAGCATGCACCAAACTGTTGCACAGCATCAAGCAGGGCATGTGTCCAGGGCATGCCTTCAGTTCAACCCATGCAGCTTTCAGCAGCCAGCAGACCAGAGCTCTGCCACACTCTCCTCTAACTCCTTTTGCCCAAGTCTCAGTCCTCCAAGAAGCTGCTTCCAACCACTCCTGCCCCTGGAAGCTTTCTTTTGTCTGGTTGGATCAGGCAGAAAATGAGGGCATCAAAGGTACCATGCCCCCAGCATCTCCCAGGCAGTGGGAGAGGCTTTGGGAATTGGCAACAGATTTTAGCTAGCAGAAAGGAAGAAATAAAAGGTGTGGGGAAAGCCTTCTTAAGCAGGACTCCATCCTGCTCCATCAGGGCTCCTTAGCACAAGACACAAATGTGCCTGACCAGATGTAGGTCTCCCGAATTTGTCAGTGCCACTTGGGGAGCAGCTAGCCCCATTCCTTCTAAAGGAGGGGACAGAGACCTCTTTGTACACACACTCCTCACTCACTCACCCTTCCAGTCCCTGTGAGAGTCCTCTAGTTCAGGCCACTCTGGGGATTTGCATAAAGAGGGTGGTAAATCATTACTCCTTCCTGGTTCATGACACTACAGCTTTGGATGGTTTTCAGATTTCATCTCCCACCTCCTTGCAGCTGATTGCACACAAAAAGCTGCTCAGCCTACAAGGCAGGGGAAGAGAGGCCTGGGCCAGCAGTGTGTGCAGCTGCTGGGCTCTGGCAATGCTGGGGCACTCCTTCCTGCCCCCCCAGCCCTAATGGGAGCAGCCTCTTCATCACAGCCAGGTGTCACAGGGCTGCATGGAACTGGCTTTTGCTTGTTCTGCTCGCACAAAAGGGAGAAGTGGCAGTGCAGGAGGTTACCTTTGTGATCTGCAAGAGGTACACAGTGTCCTGGAGAGGCTCCAAAGGTTAGGGCCAGCAGGATGAGCTGAACCTGAACGCTTCTGCTGCTGGTGGAGTGGCTCTGTCTGCCTCCTTACACATCTGCAGCCAAAGACAAGAGCAATCCTGCAGGCAATTCCAGCCCAGAACAGCCACAGTTGAACTAATTAAATGCAAGGGGATGTGCTGGGAAGTTGTTGGTAGGGAAATGAGCCACGAACTTGAGAGCATTTTGAATAAAGGCAATGAAGTGGAAGTCTCTCTGAGGTCAAACAGGTTTTGTCTTTGCAGAGTGAAATTCTGATGCCAAACAAGAAGCATCAAAACTCCACTTGCTTTTGGGGTGGATTTCTCCTCTCCAGCTGGTCAGGTTCCTAGAACAGGCTGATCTGCTGCTTCAGCTTCCAGCATCCTTTAGAGAATAGAGCTGGCAGGTTTTGTAGGGGCACATGGCTGTGGGGAGCAGTGTCAGAGCTGCTTCCCAAACATCATCAACACCAAGCATGGCAACCCAGCCCAGTGCCCAACCGTGGGGTACTTGGAGTTGTCTCCAGTCATGCTTTGAGGGTTGCCACTACAAATTGTAGTCATTCTCCATCACATTTATCCCTACAAATCCTTTGGGATCCCTCCAGTGTGGATGTCACCATCCTAGAAATTAACTCCTGTTAGTTTCAAAGGCAAACCACCTCCCTCCTGAGCTGCCAGCAGCCATGCAGGTGGAAGAGTAGAGCAGCAAGCTGCTGTCTCCAGGGCTTTACACCAGGTTGCTGTGGTGCTCCTCCAGTGCCCTTAGAGGCTCAGGGAGCAGCCCTGTGCATGTTACTCTAAGTGCTGGAGAGGTTTCCCATCTCCCAGGCAGGAGGTAAATAAGAGTTAGATAAATAGGTTGAAGCAAACCCCTGACTTACCTCAGCACAATGTCTAACTCTATCTGCAGCTCCTTTTCTTCCCTTCTCTTTGCTCAGGTCTCTTGGAGCAGCAGCAGCAGCAGCATCCAGTTTTCGGAGTCTGTGTCTCCTCCTCACCCAGGTTGGTCCAAAGCCTATCCACGTAGCCCCTTTCCCAGCCCCTTCCCAATGTTTTTCCCACAGCCCAGCGTCTTTCCAGCCCTTGGCCGAGGCAGCACTACCAGATAACAGCCAACGCAGCCAATCAGCACCTGAAAGGAGCCCATGAAATGCAGATGAGGATGCCGTGAGGCCAGCAGGGTACAGCTCGCCCCGCTCGGGAGCCTGCTCCTGTTTCTGTGCTTTGTTTTTCCCCCAGCGAGGAGCAAGGTTCCCCTCGGGAAGCAATTCCCTAAGGAATAACACTGCCGCTGTCACCTCCTGCAGGCTGCAGTCTGTGGGTCCGGCTGGAGCTAGAGGGTCAGATGGCCTTGGGCTGCTTTGCTGAGCTCCAGCAGAGCTCTGTCCTTACTCTCCTTGCAGCATCCGTAGGGGCGAGAGGAGCATCAGGCTCTCAGCCAGGCAATGTTTTCCCCCTCCTGTGTGTGGATATCCAAGGAAAGGGGGAAAGCAGTGAGGGAATGGTTCCCAGATCCTTCAATTATTCTGCAGCCAGAGCAGAGAGACCTCAAGGGCTGGGCAGGTGTGAATATATACATTGTATGGATGAGGAAACTGCTAAATCATCAATATTTGGGAATCAGTTTGCTTATGTTGATACAGAAACGTGAGACACAGCACAGCTTCTGCAGGCTGGAAACTCTCCACCTGTTTATGTATTTTGGGTGCTTCTGACTTCCTCCCCACCCCCAGGCAAACACTGCCAGCTTCGACCTGCAAATGCATGGCTCTGGCTCTGCCCACAGGCTGCCCCCACGGCCTGCAGAGCTGTCCCCCTCCACTTGGACAGGGCTTTTCTTGCAGCCATATTCAGAGCATGAAAAGGTAATTCTGCTGAGTGAGGTCTGCTGTGAGCTTTCATGCCCCAGCAAGGCTGCTGCAGCAGTGAGAGCTTTCTAGGAGCCTGCACTCCCACCGTGGGGCTGCAAGGCAATGCTTTGCTTCATGCTGTCTGCTCAGAGCTTGGTGTCCTGCCTGGCTGTTTGGAGAAGACAAGAGCAGGATATTCTTCTGTCCTCCTTCTCTCCCAGCAGATGTAGCTGCCCTGCCCCTGGGTGAGGCAGAGCTGTAAAGCATTAATCAGTGCATGGCAAGCTGCTGGCTCTGTAACCAGCTGCTGTGTGAAGGGAAGGCAGAGAGCCAAAAGTCTGAGGGAGTTTCCAGATGGATTCCTGTCCGAAGTGGCTGGGACCAGAAGGGTTTCTAGCATTAGAAAGGGAGACTCAAGTTCCCCATGTCACATCCATGCTTTTGAGCTCCTTTCTCCTGGAAGCTTCACACTGAAGCTGGAGGAGCTTTGTCCTTGTCCAAAAGCACAGAGCTGCTAAACCCTCCCTGCTTTACCTTCTCCCCTAGTGCCTTTTGATGCAGAACCCATCTCTCCTGTGCCCACCTACTGCCCCTCATGGCAGCTCTCCAGTTGCCTCTCCTGTGAAGAAAGCCCCAGCTATCTGGAGCAGCTGGTGGACTCCTGCCTGCAGACAGAAGCACCTCTGGATCCAGCCTTCGACGCTTTCCAGACAGCCTCACACTACAGCTCAGAAGCCTTCCAGCCAGTCCCACTCTGCTTTAACCAGGGCCTGGTAGGTTTGTGTCCCAGGGGAGCAGCCAGGGCTGCACTCAGAGGGAAGGTGGGGAAGGGAGGCACATCCAGGGGCAGAGCAGCAGCCAAGGGGTTTGGAAATGTGGCAGCTTTGGGGGCCAGGCTGCTCCTGTGGACTTCTGCCTGGTTTTCCATCAGGAGCAGAGGACAAGGAGGCTCAGCCACATCTAGAGAGAGGCTGGAGAAGAGGGAATGTGGCAACCAAGGGGGCTGGGCTCTTCTCTCAGGCATCCAGGGACAGGACAAGAGGACACAGCCTCAAGCTGTGCCAGGGCAGGTTCAGGCTGGATGTTAGGAAGTTCTTGGCAGAGAGAGAAATTGGCATCGGGATGGGCTGCCCAGGGAGGTGGTGGAGTGCCCATCCCTGGAGGGGTTCAAGAGTGCATGAGGCACTTGGTGCCAGGGGTCAGTGAATTAGCAGGGTTAGGTGAGAAGTTGGACTGGATGAGCTCAGAGGTCTTTCCCAACCTGCTTCATTCTGTGATCCTGTAGATATTCTGCAAGGAGTAGCTCAGCTCCTGCTAGAGGACATCTAACTTGCAGAGAAGCTTCCTATTAACTGATGCCACAGAAATTGCCCTTTGGGTTTAGGTCTTGAAGGGCCAAATGTTCTCCTGGGGCACCCAGACCCTCCTGAGAAAGGCAATGCCATGTTGGAGTGAGATCCTCCAAGTGAGGGTCAAAGTTCTCCCAAGTCAGCTGCAGGAGTAAACAAGCAGCAGGCTGTGGCTGAGCTTTGTGCCTCCTTTTGTTGCCATTTTGGAGCTGAATCATCCAGTGGGTTCAGCTGGACCAGATGATCCTTGTGGCCCCCTCCAGCCTGGCATGCTGTGGTTGTGGCTGCTTCTTCCCCAGGTGACCCCCTGAGACATCCTGGTTTGTTTTGTTTCCTCTCCAGCTGCAGGCTGCTGCATCCCCCAGCCCAGCTGACCACAGCCCACCGAGCCACAGCTGCTCCCTTCCTCAGCTCTCTCCTTTCACTCCACCAACCCACGGCTCACCCTCTGCTCTTGACACCAAGACCTATGGCTACCCTGCAGAGGAGTGGTCCTGCCATGCCCCCTCCCCATACACCACCTCTGCCTGCTGCTGCATGGCCTGTGGCTCCCAGCAAGTGGACAGCAGAGTCCCACAGTGCTTCTCCTGCCCCAGCACAGACTGCATGGACTACCTCCCACCCATGGCTGATGACTTCTTCAGAAGGGATAGGACCTGTGACATCTGCTATAGCTAGTGGGGGCTGTGGTTTTACACATCCACTGTATCCAAATCAGACCAATCACCCATGAACTATGCAAAGCTGCACTGCCTGACACAATCCAGTTTGCTCTTCACCACTCACACATTTTCTACACCATGCTGTCACTACATTAGTCCTGTCTTGGCTGATTGGGGGGGGTCTTGTTGCTGTTTTGGTAGGGTTTGGGGGGGTTGAAGGGTTTTTTTTCTTACCAAACAGATGTCCTGAAGCCATCTCTTTTTGATACAAATAAATAATTTGGTATGCAAGCTGAAGCCTCTTCACTCCTCAGGTGATAGACACTGGAGCAGGCTACCCAGGGAGGTGGTGGAGTCATCCCTGGAGCTGGTCAGGAAACACTTGGCCATGCCACTCTGGGACATGGATAATGGGCATGGTGGTACTGATGGTTGGACTGGAAGAGTTGGGGCTCTGCAGCCTGCAGAGGAGAAGGCTTCCAGGAGAGCTTGGAGTGGCCTTGCAGGATGTGAAGGGGGCTGCAGGAAGGCTGGGGAGGGACTATTGACAAGGGCTGGGAATGGCAGGACAAGGGGAATGGGTTTGAAGTGTCAGAGGGGAGATTGAAAGTGGCTGTTAGGAGGAAGTTGTTTGCAGTGAGGGTGGTGAGACACTGGCACAGGNGCTAGTGGGCGGTCTCCCTGCCTGTGGCAGGGGCTTGGAACTGGCTGAGCTTTGAGGTCCCTTCCAACCTTCCCATTCTATGAGCTTAGAGGCCTCTTCCAATCAAAAAACATTTTTCTATGGTTCTGTCTCAGTGCTTTTCTCTTTCTGCTAATGGCCCAGGATCCTGGCACTGTTCTCACTGAGGTGAGAGAGGCTCTCAGCAGCATCCCACACAAGGAACTGAGCAGCATGGAAGGTCTCACTTACCCTTTCCAGCAGATGAGAAGTCTCTTCAAATAGAATCATTTGCTTGGGAAAGGCCTTCAGGATCCTCAAGCTCAACCAGTATCCAACTCCACCAATTCCAGTGCTCAGCACACAGTCAGAAAAGCCCCAAAACCCTCTCTGCAGCACCCCACTCTGAGATGGGTCACAGCTCCTTAGCTGCTGCTGCCATCAGATTTTCCTGCAGAAAACCAGAACTGCTCTTTGCCTTGCAGGCTCAGGGCTTAGCCCATGGCTCCTGTGCCTCTGGCTGACAGCTTCAAACCAAACTCCTTTGGCTGCTGCTCAACTCCAGCTCCCCTGTGAGGGCAGAGCTGCAGTGAGAGGCTGCTGCAGCTGGGCAGCCCTTGGCAGAGTCTCATCTGTTGCTGTCAGGTTTGCTGCAGAATCAGCTGAGCAGCAGCTAAGCATTTCTGGGTTGTTCACATTCCTGAGGATTCCCTGATCTTTGCATGACCCCAGAACCCTCCTGTGATTGTGCCTCAGCTCCTTTGAGCAGCTCTGGGTGAGGCAGGCTGCCAAGACAGTAGATGCTCAGCTGAGCACCCAGATGGGATAGAAAAAGTCTCTCTCCATGAGAAATCCAAGTGGAAAAACCACAAAACAACCTGAGCAGCTGTGAGAACTACATCCTCTAATGTGCTGTGCACTCACCTTCTCCTCCAGGCACTGCTGCAGCTAACTGCAGAGCTTTCCTCTCCCCAGGGATGAAATCACTTCAACCTTCTATCCCCACTTCACCTGAAAACAGAGCTCCAGAGGTGTCCTTCCACAGCAGAGAGGATGTGAGCATTCAGCAAGCAGAGCACTGAGACACACAGAGCCCCTGGCTTGGAAAAGCCCTCTGAGAACATCCAGCCCAGCCAGCAACCCAACCCCACCATGGCCACAGGGTTCCTGACCACCTCCAGGGCTTGGGACTCCACCACCTCCCTGGGCAGCCTGTGCCAATCCCTGACCACTCTGGCAGCAAGCAAATTGTTCCTCATCTCCAACCTAACCCTCCCCTGGCACAATTCCAGGCCACTTCCTCTCCTTCTATCACCTGAGACTAGGGAGCAGACAACCCTCACCTCACTGCAGCCTCCTGTCAGGGAGGTCTCCTCTCAGCCTCCTTTCCCCCAGGCTATACAACCCTCCCTCAGCTGCTCCTCCCCAGCCCTGTTCTCCAGACCCTTCACCAGCTTTGTTGCCTTCTCTGGACCTGCTCCAGCCCCTCGATGTCCAGAGCCCTTCTTACAGCAAGGTGAACACTGCCCCAGCCTGCACAGCAGTGCCAGCAAGGCAGCCCAGTGCAGTGGCACAGCCCAAGAGCATCTTGTTCACCTCCACCCCAGGTGGATGTCAACGTCTGATGTGTTACCAGCAGGCTGCACAGGCACCAGGCCATGGTGGCAAAGATCTGCACTGCTAAACTGCATCTCCACTTGCACTGCTCTGTGCATAGCAGTGCACTGGAGAAGTTCTGCTCATCACTGACCCCATGGCATGACCACTTCTGAGGCAGCAACCTAAGCATCAGCACTGAAACCACTCTGCAGCTCCCTCTGCTTCCTGCTCCTTGCAGAACACAAAAGCACTCCTGGGAAGCTCTCTGGAAGGACTGCACTGGTCATAGGAGCTTGAAATTATAGAACCATGAAATCACAGAACCATGAAATGATGGAACCATGAAATCATAGAACCATGAAATCATAGAACCATGAAATCATAGAACCATGAAATCATAGAACCATGAAATCATAGAACCATGAAATCATAGAACCATGAAATGATGGAACCATGAAATCATAGAACCATGAAATTACAGAATCATGAAACTATAGAACTATAAAATAATAGAATCATGAAATGATAGAACTATAAAACCACAGAATCATGAAATTATAGGAGTATAAAATAACAGAATCATAAAATTATAGAACCATAAAATCACAGAATAGCAAAACTATAGAACCATAAAGTCATAGAATTGTGAAATTATAGAACCATGAAATAAGAGAATCATGAAATTACAGAACTATAAAATCACAATCATGAAATTACAGAACTATAAAATCACAATCATGAAATTACAGAACTATAAAATCACAGAATCATGAAATTATAGAGCCATAAAATCACAGACTCATTGGGAAAGGCCTTTGAGATGTTCAGGTGCAGCTGTAACCCAGCTGCCAGGCTGTATCCTGGGTGCCTGCTGTCAGCACTGAGCTTCCCCACTGGCAGGGCTGGCAGGAGGCTGAGGAGCTGCAGTGGGAGGATGTTCTCTGGGGGCAGACACTTCACAGCTGTTGGCCTCAGGCTGCATGGGGCCAGGACACTGCCAGTGCAGTGCTCCCATGCACTGGGGGCTCTGGGCTGGGACCAGGACAGTGCCAGTGCAGTGTTCCCATGCACTGGGGGCTCTGGGCTGGGACCAGGACAGTGCCAGTGCAGTGTTCCCATGCACTGGGGGCTCTGGGCTCTCACAGCTGCCATTAGTGAGTGTGAGCAGTGCTCTCTCCATCCCTGGCAGCCTCTCCCCACTTCTCTGCTGCTCCTGGAGCTGCTTTGCAATCTCCACTCCAGGAGCTGGAGCTGGATTATAGGCAGCATCCTTCAGCTCCGTGGCAGCAGCTGCAGTGCCACTGCCAGTGCAAGTCAGAGCCTGCTGGCTGTTGGCACAAGAAAGAAAACAACCACCACAACCACCCTCAACAACCACAACCACCACCACCACCCCCAACCACCACTACAAGCTCCACAACCACCACCACAACAACCACAACCACCACCACAAGCACCACCACAATCACCACAACCACAAGCACCACAACAAGCGTCACAACCACAAGCACCACAACAAGCGTCACAACCACAAGCACCACAACAAGCGTCACAACCACAAGCACCACAACAAGCGTCACAACCACAAGCACCACAACAACCACAACCACCACCGCAAGCACCACAACAACAACCACAACCACCACAATCACCACAACCACAAGCACCACAACAAGCGTCACAACCACAAGCACCACAACAACCACAACCACAACAACCACCACCACAACAACCACAACCACCACCCACCATAAGCACCACCACAATAGCCACAACAACCACCACAA
>VWYK01044897.1:0-11202 GCA_013399775.1 Semnornis frantzii | reverse complement strand
TTTTTTTTTTTTTCCTTAAGGGCTGATATACAGACACTGATGAGGGGAACTTATCCCAAATACAAGCATGGGCCTGCAAGATACACAGGGCCTGGTCCCTAATTCTCAGGAATACACAGATGAAATTAGCAGAAGCGTTGCCTCTGATTTCAGTGGACATTGGGTCAAGCTTAGGATAAACTTGAGACTTACTTCTCATTCTATTTTTTTCTGTAAATCAATGAGGAAGACTCATTCCAATATAGGACAGTGGTCTTACTAACTTTTGTTGTTTTAACTGTAATGTTTGCTTAAAGCAATTTGTGACATCTTACAATGACACTGTTGGATAAAACTACATTTTCCAAATTTTTTTGGATGTGATACTGGTATCAAATTATTATGGTAAACCACTTCCCTTAAGAAATCTGGCCTGACTGGCCTATGACTTATATCCTTGTTCAGGGACAGTGTTTTAAGTGAACTTGGACTCTGACCAAAATTGTGGTCTTCACATTCCTCTGTAGAACTAGGACTGTTGCTACCTAGGCATTTTAATATGTCCCTGCTTGTGAAATCTAGAGAGGTAGTCATAACCACTAATGCCTACATCTTTCCAACCTCCCAAGAAGAAAGAAATCTCCCCCCAGGTTTTTCATAGCCAGCATTATAAGCTGACTATTGCTTAATTTATGTATTTAGGAACACGGGTGAAAGTCTCATGGATAAAACAAACAACTAAATTGTTCACTTTAGGAGAGATTACCAAGAAACCTTTCTGCTGCTGCTGTTTGTCATTTTGCTAACATGAGCAGCAGGAAGACATAATCAGTGAATCAGTGAAGTGAAATACAAATGCCTCTGTATGTGCTTTTCTTGCTCATGACTAATATAACAAACAGAAATTAATTCTTTCCTATAAGAGCTTCAGGATCTCTGTTCACAGTACTGCTTCTGGCAGTAACATTAAGAGATTTGGATGACTGCAGACATAAAAAACCACCCAAAAATGTCCCACACTGAGAACACTTGGAAATACAGATTGGCCTCAAAGAAAAAGTTGGTTTATACTCTCAGATGCATAGATGGTGGTACTGTATTTGTAAAGGCCAGCTTTTCATAAGAACTAAGGACTTAGGTAATTTACATCTTTGTGATCAGTTCTCAGAAAACTTCCTCAGAAGAACAGACATACTTGACAACTGCGGTTCTTGATCAGTGAGATCTCACCAGATGTTTTTTGACCACATAAGGTGGCATTTATTTCATCTAAAGTTGGCTCTAAATTTGATTCAGTCATCAAAGAGATCTTCAGTATAGGGAATCTCTCAGGAGACCATTTATCCAATTTCAGTGTTTTCTTGATGTATGTTTTGAATATACATTAGAGGGACATGATTTAGATGAACCAAGTCCTGAAAATTTTTATATTCTCTCCATTAGTTATGAGGATGTTCTGAAGAGACTGGATTGGCCTCACGTGATAAGTGTTGCCAATGCCGTCCTTTCAGAGCAATTACACACATTCACAGGTTTTTCCACAGGGATTTTTATAAGATATCATTTATTTTTTTTCCTGAAATTCTGATGTTCTGCATTTTTATGATGGGCTTGTTAATGTCTCAAAACACTGTAGGATGTCCTGGAGTACTGCAGAATGATGCAAAATGGTAATAGTGCTATACAGATACATAGAGGTAACACTTGACGACTGATCTTAAATGCAGAATAGATTTTAAGTCATGTGCTGATGGGTACCTTGTCATTTCCAACAATCTTGCTGATTTCTTTTTCATAGAATCATAGAATGGTAAGGTTGGAAGGGACCTCAAGAATCATCTAGTTCCAATCCCCTGTCCCATAGGCAGGGACACCTCCCACTAGTACAGGTCACTCAAGGCCTCATCCAGCTTGGCCTTGAACACGTCCAGGGAGGGAACATCCACAACCTCCCTGGGCAACCAGTTCCAGTGCCTCACCACCCTCACTGTAAACAACTTCCTCCTAACATCCAGTCTAGTTTTTGATGCCTGTCAGCAATGTTTAAGTAACTTGAAAACTGCTCACCTATTTTGATAGCAAAACTTTGAAATATCTGTGTGTGAAACTGTGCAGTGCATTTCCTGCAATGTGCTGAGAATCACCGACTGTAAATATGAATTTCTAATTTTCTCTATGTATGGAATGATAAAAGTATTTCATTCCATTACTTTTAAAGATTAAAAAGACCAAAAAAATTCTTTTAATAAGATGGGAAATTTGCACACTACTTCCAAACAAAATATGATTTGTTTGTCCTTTTAAGAAACCACTGAATAAGCACATTTTGTCTATTGCTTTACAGATTGAATTTTATTTTTCATGGTCTTTTTAGCTCATGCCCAGATTGCATCAGCTTCAGAACATAGCTCTAATGAAATACAGTATTGGGAAAGTGTTCTCCATAGCTGTCTGTAATACATTTCCTAAATAAATACAAATTAAAATAATAAGAGTAGACTGTGCATCAAAAGACTTCTTTCTCAGTTCTTGGCATCTGTGGGACTTGGCCAGTATTCTGTTTTCCAGTTGAACCAAGTAATAGTTGGTATAATGATCCTACTCAGTCTGACCAGCATCTTTTGTATATCCTTTGAGGTTTTTTCTCATCACTTGTGACTTAAGTTGAACAGGGAAGATTTTCACTCTTCGCAGTCCCCAAACACTGTGCAACACAGTGCTTGGATGAATAGTTGTCTTTAATTAAAAAAAAAGAAAAATCATCAGTGTAATATTTTCTTAATATTCATATCTTCCACATGAAATCAGAAGCTCACACTGTATCTTAATGCTCTTTGGGAGCATAAGAACTCCTCTCACTGGTCAACAGATTTATCCCATTTATTATTCTGTACAAACATGACTGGCTGATATGAAAGTTGAGGCAATACTTTGTCCTGTCATTGTGTTAAACATTAATTTACCTTGCACGAATTAAACAAGCAGCTACTTAGCAGAATGTAGCCCATAGCTTATAAACATCCAAATTAGTGCTCTTTAAGATTTTCATAGCAAAACTTTAATGGCTAAGTGATAACAATTTTGTTTAAGTATCCCCATGAGATGCAAACACATACAATTTATCATCTGAAATCACAAAGTATACTTACTCCTCGGTTTTATTTATTTAATTTTAAATAACTTCTCCCTATTCTTAAAAATAATTGAGCAGTTTTCTTTGCAAGTTTCAGCTATGCACGTGGTTGATGGACTCAGAACCATATGCTTTACCGAGACAAGGCAAACTCCCACTGGTCCCATTGCAATGTCCTGATGAGCCAAAATTTCCTCTTCTGGATTCCTGAGTGTCATGGGTTTAAAGAGTCGACAGAGTAAAACTCTCAAACGAATTGGAGAAAAAACACAGAATTGTATTTGGAGAGAATTGCAGATAGAAATTACAAGGCAGATACAGAATCCATAAGCGAGCACCCTTGAATTTTCCCCCATCCCAAAACTAAGTCTATCATCCCCAGTGTTCCAGTCCTCCCCCCCTCATGCCTCTGCGATCCAAGAGGCCTAAACACAGCCTCTGGACGCCCCAACCAGGCCTATGCTTACATGTTCATCCCGATAATGCAGCTCCTGCCTGCAGAAGGCTGGAAGGGGAGGAAAAGAGAACAAGCTGGCCTTGCCGTGAGCTTATGAAGAGATAGCAGAATTGTGGGATTGAATAACAATCTTCAAGTCCCAAGAGGACTTTCTTAACCCTATAGTTCCCAACCTGGGACACTGAGATAAATGCAAGATTTTATTCACTGACACTGACGTTGGTTAGCAACACAGCAAGAGTTCATGGAAGTTTCTATGAAACATGAATATTGAGGAAAGAGACTGAAAGTGGTCACATTTCAGTAAAGGAAAATAGGAATGGAAATAAAATCTAAGTGGAGCAAGGGACAAGTCAAGAAATAGTGCCCTTCTGGAACTATCTTCCAAATCTGATTTAATTTCAGAACAACAAGGAAACCTTTTGCCAACTCAGCAGATTATGGTTCTATTTCCATTTAAATTGGATTTGAATTACAGAGTTTAGAGGCATAATGCAGAAGATGAAACTAGTCTTTCAGAACAGGATGTTCTGAGCTAACTGTCTCACTTGAGAAAAAAATAAAGCAACAGAAAAATGGAGAATTGTTGCTAAGGTGCTGGATCAAAAAGTACTCAGAGCAGAATCGGGGTGATGGGTGTTGTTTATGAATTGGACTAATCAGATTTTACACAGTTCTAAGTGCTCAAACCTGTGTTCTGCCCTTTCAAAGACCAATGTTTAGCTCTCTCTGCCCAAATACAACTGGTAGTCTGTAAATTCCAGAAAGTATGCTACTACAGGAACAGTGGACAAAATCAGAATTGTATGAGAAAACTGGGATGCCAGAAGACCTGGCAGACTGGCAAAAAAACCCCACAGATTGTACACGAAGGATAAAAAAGTGAGAAAGGTAGGAATTCATACAGCTGTTTTAAGATGGGCTATTCATGAAATCAGTTCCAAATGACAAACAGGCATTTAAATGGAGGACTCTGTTTCTTACATGTTTTTCACCAAATAAAGCATAGTACGCCAGTGAAGAGCAGTGGGTGATGAGTACTGTCAAATAAAACAGATGATCTTTACAAAAAACAGCTTTTTTTTAAAAAAAAAAAAAAAAAAGTCAATATACCTGTCAAGAAAGAAAGTGTCCTATGAAAATGAAGACAGCTCCAAATGGGGTGGGTGTTATAGTTTCTATGGGTTTGACTCAGGAGCATACTAAAACTAGGTAAATCTAGTCCAGTGGAATAACAGCATGCAACTTTGTACATGACACAGTACTTTAGCAAGTGACCTGGTATCAAACATATCCTTGCACTGGAAGGTTGGGAGTTCAATCCCCAGCTGGGGTTAAGGCTCAGCCTTAGCCCTTGACATGGATTTAACTGAAATCTGCTCTGTCTTCAAGGATCTAAAAGAATTCTTGTCAGTTTGAGTAAATAATGGAAGATCAAAGGTAGCTACCTTTCTGCGCTGAGATTGCAGGAGAACACTGATCATCATTCAGTATTATCTGACCTTTAGTCTGGATTTTCATACACAGTCTAATTTCTTTTCAGGTGAAAGGACATTTTAAATCCTTTGATGTAATAACAATGCGGTAAAATGCAATGCGGTTTGCAAGTATTTTACACAGAATTTAAGTATATACACATCTTTGTGCGTTGCACAAACCAGAAACTGAAAAAAATCCTCCTTCCTCTCCTTTCTGATCTACTATATATTTTACTATTGATTTTATTGCAGTAAATGTGATATTTGTGTAACTTAAAGCTGCGTTCTGTGATACATTTTCTGACATTATCATCGTACAGTAAAAATACCTCTTTTAATGTATGTTGAAAATTTGAAGATAGAGAAATCTTTGGATTTTTGATCCACTGGTAAAACATATGTTTTAATTGGTAAGAAGTCAGTAACATACTTAACAATTTTGCAATTTATCAGGGAGATTAAAGGAGTTTGCTATGCAGTATTCCTACCAAAAATCTTGGAAACAGATGTGGACCAAATCACCGAATATTCTTTTCCCTCTTTGTCCACACCACGTTTCCTGCTGCAACTAAGCAGTGTATCTGAGAATTCACAGAAAATTTAGATTTGTTCTACAGTTTCCTTCTATTTATTTCAAGAGGACTTCTGGCTGAAGCACTCACAGGCACCTCTGGAATGCAAACTATCCTGATTACTGAGTACAAGACAGCACCTTGTCAATGTTAAAATAATCCAAATTCTTTGGTCTTGCACAGCATAACAGACTTCACAGAGCAGTGGTTAAATAATTCATTTAGGATAGACATAATCCTAATTCTTGCCTCCAGGACAGCTGAAATATTTTGAAATTTAAAAGTACAATTGGTATTTAAGTTGTATAGGAAAGTGTATTCAGCGACACATGCTTCTACCTTCCTTTTCATCCACCCAGTGAATCTTTCATTTATTTCAGTGAAACATTACAAACTTGAACTCTTTTAAGATGCCTTTCCTCCAAAATCAAGAAAGGCAAGAGCCTGAATCAACAGAAGCAGGGAATTTGGTACATCTCTTCCACTTCCTATGAGTGGTAGGAAGAGCCCTTGTCTCAACATCAACTCTTACTCTGGATGCATTTTCGATGTGTGAATCCTGATCAGTTTTAATTAAACACCGCAGAGTTACCTTGCTTAAATTGTTACCAGGATGGGTATGCCAAAGCAATGAAGGTATTTCTTAGCTGCTCTGCAGGACAGAGCAGGGTGTGAGAGAACCTGGTCCTTCCTCACAGACCAACATGCACCACACTAAACAGCAAGTTCTCAGCCTCTTTCACTCTGAGTGCTCTGCTTGGGCAGTGAAAGCTCTTGTTCACTCTTGAAACACTTGAAGGTTTTAGTAATTACTTGTCAAATCTTCTACTATGTTGAAAATTGTAATGAGAATTTTTTTTTTTTTAAATACCCACTGCCTCTCATTTTTAACAGCTTTTCACTGCTCCCAAGCTGCAGGCCGTTGCTTCCAAGCTGAGTGTCTTTCCAAGCCAGTTGAATTTCATATCTTCCCTTCATCGCTTACCTTATGACTCTACAGAGAATGCTTCTTGGCTGCCACATTTTGAATAGTTCACTGTGCAACAGTACATTCATGTGCAATACTGCTCAAAATTCTCAACAGCATTAAATGAATGCTGTAAATGAACTTGGCTATGTGCACTCTGCTAAATTTTTAGATAGGGAAAGCAAATAAGTGAAATAATATGGAAAAGAAAGTCTCCCAAGTACAAATAATGGACCCCAGCTCAGATATATTCAATAACAAAATAGTTGATTTCACACTGTATCTGCCCAGCCAAAAACAGTTTATGAATATGCCTGTAGCACTTCAAGGTTTGTGATCAGGAGTTAGATCTAAACTCTGTAATACTAAAAAAAAAGCCCACAAAAAAGAAATCCTTAAAGAAAGCCAATATATTTTTCTTCTAATTATTTTTACATTTGAAAGCCATCAGGTAATAGAAAAATGCTTTTTATTATTTCAGCATAAAGAAGAAAGAAAATACACATCCCAAACAAAGTGGAAGTTTCTGTCCTTCGAAGTATTTATGTATCATATAACACATTTGATCAGTTTAATTCCAGGAATGTTTTTTAAAACATATTAAAATATAGACCATGTTGTATCATTTATTACTCCTCTAATTTTCTATTTCTAAACAGTTGAACAATCTTGAAAGAAAAACTCATCTCATTCCTTGAACTTGCTTGTTCTGACTTACTCAGATAAAATGCAATAAGCAAGTATGTTTTAAATACTTCTCAAAGTTTTCTCTTCAGTTCTCAAAAAAAAACCACTGCTGTAGTTTAATGAGAATAAGATTAGATCCATTCTGCAAGAATCATATACACATGCTTAATGTTCTGCACATGACTAGTTTCAATGAATTTTATGGATTTTAGATGTTGTTGGAGATAAGCAAGAATTCATTATATGAGAAGGTTTCTTCTATTTGAGGAAATAAAATTTAAACTACACAGCCTAGAAGTAATGAGGTTACTATAAATCAGCTGGTTTACTGTGATGTTATGGTTGAACAATTATATTAAAACTAAGACCCAGGATACATAAGAAACCAAACCTGATTAATCGGATCTTCGGTTAGTGCAAATCCATGCAGTTTAAAGGAAGCCAGTGATGCAGTATTTGAACCATATGAGTCTTCAGTGAAATGTTTCTAGAGTAAAATAAAATAACTTTTCCAGTTTCTTGAATCTTCTGCAATTAGTACCTACTTGCATGATACTGTATTATTAATGCTTAGTTCTTACATCCAGGTGATAATCGGTAGGGGTGTATTTAAAAGAGTGTGCTTAGTAGGTCAAGAGAGGTTCTCCTGCCCCTCTACTCTGCCCTGTCGAGGCCACATCTAGAGTACTGCATCCAGTTCTGTGCCTCCCAGTTCAAGAGGCACATAGAACTGCTTGAGAAACTCCAGTGCAGAACCACAAAGATGATGAAGGGAATGGAACATCTCTCTTATGAGGAGAGACTGAGGGAACTGGGGCTCTTTGGTCTGCAGAAGAGGAGGCTGAGAGGTGACCTCATCGATGTTTATAAAGATGTAAAGGGTGAGTGCCAGGAGGATGGATCCAGGCTTTTCTCAGTGATGCCCAATGACAGGACAAGGGGCAATGGGTGGAAGTTGAGGCATAGGAAGTTTCATGTAAACGTAAGGAGGACTTTTTTCACTGTGAGGATGACAGAACACTGAGAGAAGCTGCCCAGGGGGTGTGTGGAGTCTCCCTCTTTGGGGATATTCAAAACTCACCTGGATTCATTTCTATGTGATCTGGTATAGGTGATCCTGCTCTGGCAGGGGGGGTTGGACTGGATGACCTTTTGAGGTCCCTTCCAGCCCCTGTTATTCTATTATTCTGTGATGCCCTGAATATGCCTTGAAAACTTCAAAATTATGTAGAAATCTATAGTTTTATTAATAGTGTTCCCTCATATCTGTCAATAAACCTTACCTATGCCCCACAAAATCCACATCTCTGGGTTGCCTATTATGAGATGCTTAGTGTGTCCATGAGTCCATTGTACTTCTATAAAAATTCTTTTTTTTTTTTTCTTTCAAAAATACAGAACACTACATCATTAAGTATAGTCATGTGGAAATCTTGTTAATATTACAGATGAAAAACAATTCTACATTGCAGTGTGCACATGTAACCCAGCCAGGCAACCGAGTCCTGGGCTGCATCAAGAGCAGTGTGGCCAGCAGGGCAAGGGAGGGGATTCTGCCCCNGGAGGGACTATTTAGAAGGTCTTGCAATGACAGGACAAGGGGCAATGGGTTTAAACTGACAGGGGAGATTTAGACTAGATGTTTGGAGGAAGTTCTTTACAGTGAGGGTGGTGAGGCACTGGCACAGGTTGCCCAGGGAGGTTGTGGCTGCTCCCTCCCTGGAGGTGTTCAAGGCCAGGTTGGAGGAGACTTTGAGTAACCTGTGCTAGTGGGAGGTGTCCCTGCCTCTGGCAGGGGCTTGGAACTAGATGATCCTTGAGGTCTCTTCCAACCTTATCATTCTATGATTCTATGATTCTATGATTACCCAAAACAAAATGTTTAAACATTTTACTAAAAAAACCAAAACAAAACAAACAAAAAAAAAAAAACAAACCCAATCATGTAATTCTTTTCATATGCAGCTATTTTATTTTAGGGTAAAATTCAAACATTAGTTTAAATACACTGATGACATCCAACATTGCCAACTTGAGCTAATACTCATAGTACAGAGTTGCACTATGCACATGGGTTATCAAACATACTTGACTTTGAAGTACACCATGTGGCTATTACCTCTGGTAGTAAGTTATATATGCTATGGATATATATATATCTGTGGAAACACATGCAGTTATGTGCAGACTCCAAAACTCAACCAGATACTATTTTTGGTTACAGAGAATGTTTGTGAATCAAACACTTAGAATAACCACTCTTTCTGAGGTTGACCACAGCATAAAACTGAAGATTGATTTTCAGAGCGTTAATGTTCCTTTAGAAAAAAACTGCAGAATACAGGAGAAGTAAAATGGTTTATAAAGTATGTGTGTACTTACTCAGCCTTGACATTGTCAAAGATCAAGGATCTTTGATGGCTGCTGTTTTCTCATTTTTTGGAAAAAATGAAGTATGTTCTGCCAGAGATGTCAGAATGACAGACAACATACAAAATGGATTGTGTGTGGTGATAAGTACTGCACTGTTGGCATCTCTGCAAGGACTGGGGAAATGAAAAAGGAAAGGATGAACCTCACCCAAATGACATAAGGTTAAATCTTCTGCATCAATTATACAAATATTTATGGCAAATAGAGACATCTCCTTCTGTCTTTCTTGTCAAAATGGCAATCATATGCAAAAAAGTTATAGGCTGACAGTTGCACTTATTGCTTGTAAAAGTAACAATGGTTGTCTATAAGAATAGATCTCCAAAATCTCACCTATTGCTTTTGCTGGTGATGAGTAGACAAGGTAAGTCACAGAAAACTACCTTGGGAGTGATACAATTTGATGTTCAAGCAGACACACACACAAAGAGACTGTTTCCATAAGCATACCATTTTTTTTGGTGGTCATTTGAAGATTTTAGTCCTCTTCATAAATGCAAATGAATGCTCTCTTCTCTGATTCAGGGGAAAAAAAAATACCAAAGTTGGTCAGTTCCTCAGAGTAAGTCAGGCATGGTCAAGGCTGTTTGTAAAACTTTGGGTACCCAAACAGAGCCCACATGTAGGCACACAGGCATCCAGACAACTGGCTGCCATGAGTGTTGGAGCCTGGCACTCAAAGTTGAGGGTGGCAGAGGCAATGCCTGCATTAGGTGTAAGCAGATCAGTGGTCTGTTTAACCTAGTGACTGAGCTGAAGTGGAAAGGCTAAGGGCTATAAGGGAATGTGAAAGGGAGTTAGATTTGTGACACCAGGCTCTGCAGACCTCCTTAGCAGAGGGTGATGACCCAAGAAACAAGGGGGAATGGACACAAGTGCTGGTCAGAAGGGGCAAGGGAAACCCCCTCCAGCCCCCCTCGCCTCCTCATTTGCTCCTGTACAATGGAGGCACTATAGGGCACTAGATGTCGAGGGCGAGGTGGTTTTGGAGGCAGAAGTAACACCATCTGGGGAGTTGACTAAAGTAAATCAGTCCCCTCTGTCACATCAGTACTGGTACCCAAAAGGAAAAGAGAAGGGTAATTGTTATTGATAATTCCCTTCTGAATGGAACAGAGGGCCCCTTATGCTGCCCAGACTCCTCTCACAGGGAAGTCTTCTGCTTCCCTGGGGCTTGGGTCAGGGATGTTATCAGTAGGCTGCCTGCTATAGTACAGCCCTCTAATTACCATCCCTTGTTGGTTTTACAGTTGGGAAGTGATGAAGTTGATACCAGAGGTCTAAAAGCAATCAAATGGGACTTCAAGGCACTGGGAAAAGTAGTTGAGGGATCAGGGGCACAGGTAATCTTTTAATCAATACCCTTAGCTGCAGGTAGGAATGCTGAGAGGAACAGGAAATCATGCCTGATTAACAAGTTGCATGCTGGGTGTGTGGACAAGATGGGGCAGCCAGTAGAAACTTGGGTGATCACATGCAAGGAAGAGGGTTTCCCT
>VWYK01044892.1:0-11157 GCA_013399775.1 Semnornis frantzii | reverse complement strand
TTCTATGATTCTATGATCTTCTAGAGTGCAATGCTCAAGATCATGCTGAGGAAGATGGTATTAACCCAGGCAGCAGCAGTTATGTCAACTCCTTCACATTCCCTCTCGCATTGCAAGACAGACGTATGTGTCTTTGCTTCTGAAAGTGGACACCTAGTCAGCACCCGCTTTGGCACAGGAGATGGTATCATGGTGTGCTGGTGGTGATGGTACCACAGTGTGCTGGTAAATATGGTTCTAGATTTGTTTTAAAAAACAGTCTGAGGCAATGTCCTTACACCATGGCCATAAATACCTGAAGACAGGAATGTCAAAAGACGCAAAATCTACTGCTCCATCCAGCAACCCCAATAAGAGCAGATGCCGCTGCATGACACATCTCACCAATGCTGTGTCAAGACACACCCGAGACGTTACCGGCACACAGATAATTCAGAGACACACATACCATTCTCACTCTGAAGTTTTGTTTTCTGAGTGGTGAGGTCATTCATCAGGCGTGTCATTTCCTCCAGCTTCATTTTTGTCTCGTTCAGGTGGTCTTCATAAGTACGACAAAGTTTCTCTGCGTTTGCCTAAGAGGAATTAGGATAAAGGGCAAAACTCTAGGCTCAGGCACCCATTTTGGGAGCTGTAGCCCTCTAAGTGCATCCTGTCAGAGGAATGATGATCAGAGGTTTGGAACACCTCTTCTACAAAGACAGGCTGAAAAATTTTGGGCTGTTTAGCCTGGAGAAGAGAAGACTCTGGGGAGACCTTGTAGCTACATTTCAATATCTGAAGAGGACCTATGAGAAAGTTGGGGAAGGAATGCTTAGAAGGGCCTGTAGTCATAGGATATGGAGCAATGGTTTGAAACTGGACGAGGGTAGTTTGGACATCGGGAGGCAGTTCTTCACAATGAGAAGGGTGAAACACTGCAACAGGTTGCCCAGGGATGTGGTTGAGGCCTCATCCCTGAAGGCATTGAAAATCAGACTCTATGTGGCCCTGGGCAGCTCGATCTGGTTGGAAGCATTCCTGTTGACTACAGGGAAGTTGGACAAGATGACCTTTGAAGGTCTCTTCCAGTCCGATAAATGGCAGATAGCAAAGACACAAATTCCACTGCAGCAGAACAGGGAATAGCAGTCCTGTGTCTGCAGCCCCAGGCCAGAGGACTCCCCATCAGACCACCTTCCAAATTTCTTTTCCTTCATCTGCCTTCTGAACAGCAGCATCAGTGTAAAAAGACTCTGCAAGAACTTCAAAAGAAATCACATGCCTGTGAAGTTCAGGCATAGCCTCATGGTAATTGCTAGATGGGAAAATCACCTCCAATGAGAATTGCTCGACTGATTCTGCTTTAATTGCCATTCATCATAAATTGCCTTTGATGACAGCTTTCTAACTCTCAGAATACTGACATTTCTGTGCTCCACTTGCACTGAAAGAACTCTTTAGAGAGCTCTGGAAGCTGCCAGGACTTATCTGCTCAGGAAACAAACCCCACAATTCTCTCAGTGGAAGCAAAAATACACAGGGTGGTCATGCAAGCCTTGGCTTGGCACTCTAATCTGCGAATCAAGGGCAGGAGCTGAGAGGACTCTGATTAGGATGGAAGACATCCTGCCTTGGATGGCATCACCCTGGTTATCGCCAGCCTGGTGGAGCGTGATTTCATTGCAGCAGCTTCGTGTTCTGAGATACATGGATCGGCAACGTGCCTGCAGCTGAGGGTGCCCTATGCATTTTAGACAGGTCACCTTAATTGTTGTCCCATCTCAATTGCTGTCCCATCTCCAGGTCAGAAGCGTCATACCATGAGCTAAGGAAGGTGGGCGCTGTGCAGCATAAGCAACCTCAGACTGAAAGTCACCCACACTGCAGCCCTACCAGGTATCCTGGGAAACTATCAGAGCAGCCTTAGCAATAGATGACCTCTGGGAGGGTAGGAAGACTCAGGATGCTTACTTTTCCCTTGACCATCTGCTCCATGTTGGATGACAGATCATCCACTTCCATCTTCAGCTCGCTTTTCTCCTTTTCCAGTTTCTGCTTGACCCGCTGCAGGTTGTCCAGTTGCTCACCCATCTCAGCCACACTGTCTGCATGCTTCTTCCTCAGGGTGGCAGCTGTGGCTTCATAGTGCAGCGTGGCCTCCTCCAGGTCCCGTCGAAGCTTCAGGAACTCTGCCTCACGTTTCTTGTTCATCTCCAGCTGAGCAGCTGTGGCTCCCCCAGCCTCCTCAAGTCGCTCACTTAATTCCTCCAGCTCTCGAGCCAGATCCGATCTCTGCTTTTCCACCTTGGCTCGAGCAGCCCTTTCTGCTTCCAACTCCTCTTCTAGTTCTTCTATACGAGCCTACCAAAGAGACACAAGCATCTTTGAGTCACCTTCATTATGATTCCCATCAGAAGACCATGAAGCATTTTAAAATTTTTTAAACACTCTGCCAGCCCACATTTTGCAACACAGGTGGAAGAAGAAAAGTTAAAAGACTTGCCCGGTAGATCAGATCTCAATCTAGTTCAGATGATGGGTCACATTTTTCTCACAGTAGATTGCTCTGCAAACTCTAGTGCAAGACATTTTGGTCAAGTGCATTGAACTTCTACTCATGTAGCTGACATTCAGCTGAAGTAGATGAGGAACGTACTTGCTGGTAGGAGTGGCAGCAACAAATAATCATTGAAGGGTACTCTTTGTGCCCATTTTAAGAGCTCTGTGACTGATGTAGGTTGTTTCTGAGTGTGTTCAGACAGGATTTCAAACCCAGCAGTGTGCAGAATTCCAAACATAATGAATATTATTTGGGAACAGTCTCTTTTATTAAATAATCATTTTGACTGACCTACACTTCATGTCCAAGCTTGGCAAATGTATTTTACTGGGGGGGGGGAAAGAGCTGATATTTTGGGGAAGACATTCTTTCTTTTCATTTCTGATGAAAATTTCCTATATATTTGAGAGCCTTCCCTAAGTATCGACTTCATATTTATCACTGCTAAACTCCTCCCCAGTACTCACCCTCAGCTCCATGGTTTGGGACAATATTGTTTACTTAAAACAATACACCAGAACCTTCCCGCCCTGCCTGAAGACACTAGCATTGTGGTCATATGTCCTGACAAACTGGCATAAAGGTAATCCATGCCCAAGATCTCTTGAACCCACAGTGAAGTTCTAAAGGTACCTCATTTTCAGTAGCATGTTTCTCTGTCTCTACCTTTGCCACTTGGAAGGAACCACTATGAAGTGACCATCCTGAGGGGAAAAGGGATCATTCTGGGAAGCTACCAAGTTCAAGTGGGGGTCTTGACAAGCCAAGAGGAAACCGCCTCAAATTGCACCAGAGGAGGTTTAGGTTGGACATGAGGAACAATTTCTTTCCCAAAATGGTTGTTAAGGCCTGGACCAGGTTGTCTAAGGTAACGGTGTAGTCCCCATCTCTGCAGGTGTTTAAAAGACACAGAGATGTGGTGCTGAGAAACATGGCTTAGCATCAGACTTACTAGAATGAGATACTGGTTGGACTCGATAATCTCGAGGTCTTTTCCAGCCAAAAAAGATTCTATGATTCACCACTTTGACTCTCAGAGCTCAGACGCAGCTAGCCATGAAAAGTTTCTGCAAAGCCCTTTGTTGAAGCAGAAAGAGAAACTCATCTTAAAGTATGTGAGAAAGAAGAAAGCTGACCTGAAGCTCCTTGATCTTCTTCTGTAGCTGCATCACTATGGCTTGTTCATCTTCTATCTTGGAATTCAGCTGGCTCATTTCAAATTCTTTCCTGCCGTGGAAAGGAAAATCCTACTGTGACAATTTTCACTGTAGCTTCAAGTTAGTCTTGGCAATTTGTATCAATAAAAATTCTACAAGTGAAAGCAATCTTCATCTATTGCAATTTGCATGTAAACACATCTTCCTCTGAGCAACAGCTTCCACGTCAGGACTCTGCATGCATTTGTACAATTATATTTCTGTTTCTTTGTGTCTTACAAAAGCAATGTTATTTTCAGCCTTAGTGGGAAAATATATTTTACAGTCAGGTCTTCCAACAAAACTGTCCTAGCTAGATAGGATGAGTAACTTTGTAGGGACTTCCTTCACTTTTCTCTTCTAAGCAATGAAAACCAAGTAATTTTAGTGGGGTTTTTGTTGGTTTGGTTTGTTTTTGTTTGTTTTTTTTTTTTTTCCAGTGCTGGAAAGTGTAATGAATAGTGATTCTTTTGCACATGAGTGGTTTTCCCTCCCTCCTTGGCTACAGTCTGTCCTTGTGGAATTTAGGACAAGAGGAAATTTATTGAAACAAGAACAGGGTAGATTTAGATTGGACATTAGGAAGAGCTTCTTTGCTGTGAGGGTAGTGAAACACTGGGATGGGTTGCCCAGAGAAGTTGTGGATGCCCCATGCCTGAAGTGTTTCAGACCAGGCTGGATGATGCTTTTAGCAACCTGGTCTAGTGGAGGATGCCCCTGCCCATGTTAGGGGATTGGAACGAGATGATCTTTATGGTCCCTTCCAACTCAAATAACTTTAACATTTTCTGATTCCACGATTCTGTGAATTTCCTTTCATGTACCATCAGAGCAGGGCAAGATGCCTGAAGGCTCTGAAATGACAATGGGAACTATGCTGCTTTATTTTGTACATCCTAATCAGTCTCTTACTTTTTGAGTTTTTCTTCCATCTGCAGCTTATCATTCTCCAAGTCCATGACGCTCTCTTGGGTCAGCTTCAGATCGCCTTCCAGTTTACGTTTTGCTCTTTCTAGGTCCATTCTCACTTTCTTCTCTTGTTCAAGTGAGCCCTCAAGCTTTAAGAACAAAGCAACTTATTAAATCCATTGAAGAAGATGGTTTGCAGCAGCCAGATGTACGCTGAGCTCAGGACAGTTACAAACAGAAACACTTAGTCCAAACATCCTTGTTGGGGTTAGATAAGATGACTTTTGAGGGTCTTTTCCAACCCAACACCTCCTGTGATTCTGAGATCCTATTTTACATTTTTTTTGTTTTCTAGCAGCCAGTGGGCATATGGGCTAAAAAAATGTACCATGAGGGTTAGCCCATGCTCTACATTAGTGCAAGCAGGACAGTTCCCTTTGGAGGAAAGCTGTTTGACTTCCTGCCAGCTGAACTGCAAATGCAGAGAGTGGGTTTCCTTTCATTATCTTGCTCCTTCCAAAGGCCAAACTACACAGAGACGTTTTTACAGCCTTCCTGTAATTGTACCTTTCACAGGCAGACCGAGGACTACATTTCTAAATCCTTGATCATGTCTAAAAAGAGAGGAATACATCTCAAAGCTTTGCAACGTTCCAGATGCATGCAAACTCTAAGTGGTGGACAAATAAGCTTAGGGAAATGAGGGCAGAGCCAGCTTACATCATCCACTTGCTGTTCCAGTTTCACTTTAGCTTTGCTCAGTGTGTTGACCTTATCCTCCTCTGCTTGTAAGTCATCCAGAACTTGCTGATGAGCTTCCTGCAAGGACTTTTTCTCCTTAGTAAGTTTGCTGATATTCTCATCAAGGGTTGCCATTTCTTCTGTCAGATTTTTGACCTGTGTGAGAAAGATGTGTTTGTAAGGCTTTGAAACAAGGGATCATTGCAACATGGCTTAAATGACTGTCTGTGCTGAATGTGTATGCAGGATACAACAGAAAGAAAGGGACTGAGACCTCTCCCTGTGCAGCTGCATAAGGATTTAGAGTCAAATCACCATCAAGGGAGCCCATGTGTGCCAGTTCTTGTTGTGGGGTTAGAATATTCTTTCAAATATTCTTTCAAGGGGATGAAATTCTTTTCAGTTGGACTCTCATTGTAGTGGACTCCACCTTTTGATTCTCTCTGGGAGAATCATAGAATGATTTGGGTTGGAAATGACCTTCAAGGTCATCTAGTTCCAACATCCCTGAGATGGGTAGGGAGGCCTCCCACTAGACCAGCTTGCTGAAGGCCTCATCCAACCTGGCCTTGAACATGTCCAGGCAGGGAGCATCCATAACCTCCCTGGGCAACTTGTTCCCGTGTCTCACCATCCTCACTGTCAATAACTTCTTCCTGATATCCAGTCTAGATCTAGCTTTTTCCATCTCAAAGACATTTCTTCTCATCCTGTCACTAAAAGCCCATGTAAAATGTCCCTCCCCAGTTTTTTTGTAGGCCCCCTAATGAGTAGATGTCATCTACAAGCCACCTTTACGTCTACAGTTTTACATTTACAGACTCTTAGCATAAAANAGTCTAGATCTAGCTTTTTCCATCTCAAAGACATTTCTTCTCATCCTGTCACTAAAAGCCCATGTAAAATGTCCCTCCCCAGTTTTTTTGTAGGCCCCCTAATGAGTAGATGTCATCTACAAGCCACCTTTACGTCTACAGTTTTACATTTACAGACTCTTAGCATAAAACCTCAAAGAACTCATGGAATAGTTTTGTTTGGAAAAGATGTTTAAGATCATCACGTCCAACCATTATCCCAGCAGGTCACCACTAAACCCTCAGCATCACATCTTCACAGCTTTGGAACCCCTCCAGGGATGGAGACTCCATCACTGCTCTAGGCAGCCTATGCCAGATCTTGACAGCCCTTTTGGGGAATACATTTTCCCTCATGTCTAACCTAAACCTCCCCTGGTTATATGGTTACAGCAGAAAATGTTTTACTCAAAAATGCTCAAATTTGACATAATTCTTTAGCTGAACTGCAGGAAAAATAATTTCAGAAAATGGGAAATTTAGACTCAGACATAGTAAATTTCCCTCCCAAGGTCAAATGACTTTGTATATACTGCTCCCTTGTGTGGCCTGTGTAACAGACAGTATAAAACCATCAGGTAAACAGTAGATATTGTCATAAAGGTAATGCATGCGCAACCGCTCTTGAGTCCATGGTGAAGTTCTAAAGGTACCTTGTTCTCAGTAGCATGCTTCTCTTTCTCTACTTTTGCAAGGGTTATCTCGAGGTCATCAATATCCTTCTTGAGCTCAGAGCACTCATCTTCCAACTTTCTCTTCTTAGAAGTCAGTTCAGAATTCATCTCTTCCTCATCCTCCACCCGCTCTGTCAGTTCTTTGACTTTGGCCTCCAGCTGAATCTTGGATTTGATCAACAAGTCACATCGTTCCTCAGCATCTGCCAGGGTGTCTTGCTCCTGGTGTGGCACAAGGAAGAGGAGAGCAATGACTGCCTGCTTTTTCCTATTCCTCACTTGTCACCTATCCTGTAAGTGCTCAGATAGCCTGATCCAATGTGAGAAAAGTTTCCTACTCCTCATTTCGGAAGACAAAACTGAAAAGTGACGAACAGAGCAAGATTCATAGATTCATAGAACAGTTTGGATTGAAAGGACCTTCAAGGTCATCTAGTTCCTGACTTCCTGCCATGAGCAGGGACATTAGTGAGTATGACTGGTCAAATGCAAGATGACTTCCATCTCGAAGTGCCATGGAACCTGTTAAGATGCGCATTTCTAGTCCATATGCTATAACATGAGAATTTCTGTTGACTTTCTTTTTTGGCAAGACTTTGACAAGAGCAACACCTTATTTTAATCAATTTTTACTAGCATGTTGGTCTGTAAGCCTTTGAGTTTCAAAGAACATGTAATAATTAAAATCATAGAATGCATCGGGTTGGAAGGGACCCTCAAAGCTTATCTTGTCCAACCCCCCTGCAGTGAGCAGGGACATTTCCAACAGGATAGCTTGCAAAGGACCCCATTAAGTTTGACCTTGACTGTCTCTAGGAATGGGGCCTCCACCATATCTCTGGGCAACCTATTCCATTATTTCACCACTTTTATCCTGAAGAACTTCCTCCTGATGTCCAATGTCAACACATGTGTTTACTCACAGCTTGAAGCTGGAGAAGCAAATCATTTTTTTCCTGAACTAAAGAGACTTGTTTTTCTTCAAGCTCCTTTCTCCTGGATTCAGATTTTTCCAGGGCCTCCTTCAGCTTCAAGAACTCTTCTTTCATATTGGCCATCTCCTTTTCAGTTTCTGCAGACTTCAGGAGAGGTTTGATCTTAAAGAAGAGCTTCATCCAGGGCCAGTTCTTCACAGCCATGAAAGCACGTATGTTCCACTGAATCACAAGAAGGGCATCCCTGGTTTGAGAAGAAAACAAACCAAGTTACCTGAAGCTTGGTCTGAATCGAGAAAGAGATTTTTTTATAGGTTTTTTTCATTCTCAGATGGGCTTATGGCTTTGTTCTCAGTAATATGAGAGGAGCTTGTACTAGGTTCCAACATATGCAAGAAACTTTCTCCTTACCTCTTGATGTTCAAAAACAAGAACCATTTCCAAACCTGATTTTTCCCAGAGCTGCAGGCAGCTAATACGCAGCTGCTATTATTTTTATCTTACATCCACTTTAAACCTTTAATTTAGGCCTAGCTAAAGCCTTATGGGTTGCAGTAATGGTTCTATTCAATGCATAATTAAATGATTATTATTATCTGCTGAAGTTTAAGGGGGCGGCTTTATACCTGCGCTCCACTATCTTCTGGAACTCAATCCTCATCAGTCTGCCACGTGCTCTTGCCTGGATCATTGTTAAGATTTTCGCCAGTCTCTCATCCCTCATTTCTTCTAGATGGCCCAAGAGACCAGCCTTGAAGAACACCTGGTACATGCACAGATGGAACATCACCATAATGAATCATTTTATTCCAGTCGCAGAACCACGGAATGTGTCAAGTTGGAAGGAACCCTCAAAATGTTTTCTTGTACTTGGGACTATATCCGTATTCACTTTCCCATTGCCTGTTCCCCATTCTTCTGCTGTGGGTGACCCTGCTTTAGTAGAGGTGTTGGGATAGATGATCTCTAGAGGTCCCTTCCAAACCTCACCATTCTGAGGATTCTGTGAAATGGCAGATGTACTTTAAGGCATCTTACTCACACCCCCTGCAGTGACCAGGGACACCTCCAACTGTGTCAGGTTGCTCAGGGCCCCACCAAATTTGACCCTGAATTTCTTCAGGCATGAGGCCTCAACCACGTCTCTGGGTAACTTGTTCCAATATTTCACCACTGTTGTTGTAAAGCACTTCCTGCTGATGTCCAACATGAATCTACTCTGCTCCAGTTTCCCACATCCTTTCACCATAAGCCCTTCTAAACAGTCCCTCCCCAGCCTTCCTGTATGTCCCCTTCAGATATTGAAGTACTGCTCTAAGGTCTCCCTGAAGCCTTCTCTTTGCAAGGCTGAACAGACCCAATTGTCTCAGCCTGTCTTCATAGGAGGGGTGCTCCAGTCCTCTGATCATCTTTGTGGCCCTCCCCTGGACCTGCTCCAGCAAGTCCATGTCCTTCTTGAACTACTGAAATTCTTCAGAAAAAATAGTGTTCTTATTGACACATTATAAAGTAAAATACTTCTCAATACTGCTTGAATTGGAAACTGTTTAGTTCCAAAGTTGTATTGGAACCCAGGTCTCATATGCTCAGTTATGAGCAGGCTAGACTATTTTATTGCCACAGTACTTTCCAGCTGTAACAGGGTTCAAAGCAGGTCAGCAGAATCACAGCTCCCAGAGATCCTTGCTGATGGGATCACGTCATAGTTGCACATGGTCTATTCCAAAGAACTGCAGCTGATCTTGTGGTCCATTTATGTCTGAGTGTACTTATGTTAGACAAAATAAGCTATTGTTTCACAGCTGCTACTGTTATCTGCTTGTAGCCATAAAGGTTTTGTGGGAGCTTAAGCCACAGAAATAAAATTCCTCTAGAACAGCTTAATAATTAATTACCTCTTTGATGCTTTATTACTAGTTCTTTATATTATAAACTCTGCTTAATTACCACGACCCGAAACTGCATAATGTCCTGTTCAGCAAATTAGATACTACATCATAGATTCATTGAATATTTGCATTGAATGTGACCTTAAAGATCATTTAGTTCAAAATCCCCTGCCATGGATAGGGACACCTCCCACTAGACCAGTTTGGTCAAGGCCTCATCCAACCTGGCCTTGAACACCTCCAGAGAGGGGGCATCCACAGCCTCCCTGGGCAACCTGTTCCAGCGTCTCACCACTCTTACTGTCAAGAATTTCTCCCCAATATCCAGTCTAAATATTCCCCCCCTTCAGCTTAAAACCATTGCCCCTCATTCTATCCTCCCTCAGATTTCCTGCAGGTCCCCTTCGGATACTGAAATGTAGCTATAATGTCTCCCTGGAGCCTTCTCCTCTCTGGGCTGAACAGCCCCAACTCCCTCAGTCTGTCCTCATAGGGGAGGTGCTCCAGCCTTCTGATCATATTTGTAGCCTCCTCTTTAAGTAAAGGCCTTCCCTTTACATAAGCAGTGCTGGTCTTTTCTAGTTACCTTGGTGTGTCCAAAACGATATTGGTTGTGGTCAACATCTAAAGATGCCAGCAGTTTTTCAGCAGCTTTTCTGCTATCCACAAATGTGTCCTCTGGGATGGCTCCTGGATTCAGGATGCGGTACCTGTTAATAACAGAGTAGCAATGAGTAAATGTGGCCTAGATTCTGCCTTCCCCCCTCCCCTGCTCCTTCCCTCAAAGCTTAAAAAAGAACCCAACAACCCCCAAACTTGTTTTAAATAAATCATCCTACATCCTATAATCATGTACACAGACACAAGCAAGAGTAGAATTCTGCCTGTCCTGTTCAAGCAAACTGAATAGTAAATAAAGTTGGATGGAATAAAAGACCTCAGATAAAAATGAGAAGACATGCTCTGCTTATGTTGGCTGACGGATCAGGACAGGAGACAACAAAACTTTGCATTACCTTTGTTTAAAGTCAGCATAAAGCACCCTGTTTGGGAAACCTTTACGGCAAATGCGGATGCCTTCCAGGACACCGTTACAGCGGAGCTGATGCAAGACAAGGAAAGCATCCATTTCACCTACGGGGCAAAACCAAGCCTACATTAAATGGAGTTTCATCTTCATTTTGCCAAGGGAAATGTGAGGTGTCATCTGAAAGAGCAATACCATTGTGACTGCAGACAGTCACAGAATCACAGAATGGTAGGGTTTGGAAAGGAACTTTGGAAATCACACAGTCCAACCCCTCTGCCAGAGGAGGATCACCTTGGGCAGGCCACACAGGAATGCATATAGGTGGGTCTTGAAAGTCTCTAGAGAAAGAGACTCCAAAACCTTGGTGGGCAGCCTGCTCCAGGGTTC
>VWYK01044889.1:66191-68761 GCA_013399775.1 Semnornis frantzii | reverse complement strand
ATTCTATGATTCTATGTTCTACCATTGCAGTACCTTGCCTTGTGAAGCTTTTATTGAGGGCTAAATTACATCTGCATCTTAAATGCTAAGTGTAATGGTGTTAGTTTTCTTATCAGATGGCCTAAGATCATAAGCAACACACATTTTGTGAGCAAGTGTGGAAATTACTAGACTGGAAAATAAAAGACAATTTTTTGAGTACACCAGCTCTTCCTGTTAGCATCCTTTCTTGTGTCTCTGATGCCCCTCTGGGAGGGTGTTGAGCATTATGTTCTCAGTTTCAGTGATATATCCACTCATAACCTGATTACCACTCAGTTTAAAATATGTGGATATAATTGTACAGCAAAGACTTCACCTGTATTCTGGTCTTTCTTAGATCTCAATATCTTATTTAACTCACTATAAGAATAGTTTTACACATTTTGTAGTGGCTTCTTTGTCCTACATGGATAGTGAGTCTAACCACTGCCAATGTTATATTACCTTTCTTTTCTAGNTCCTTCCGAGTTCCTTCCTTCCTTCCTTCCGAGTTCCTTCCTTCCGAGTTCCTTCCTTCCGAGTTCCTTCCTTCCTTCCTTCCGAGTTCCTTCCTTCCGAGTTCCTTCCGAGTTCCTTCCTTCCTTCCGAGTTCCTTCCTTCCTTCCGAGTTCCTTCTGAGTTCCTTCCTTCCTTTTTAGAGGAGATAAGAAAGGAAATTATTTGACTAGATAAATCAGATTAGCATTTGTGATTAGCAATCTAAACTATGATGCTGCAGTCATCTGAAAGAATTGGTAGTTTTTCTTTGGTTTCTCTAATTTTCTCAGTTCCACATGTCTTAAGGATATAAAGTCACTTGTCATCTTTCTTCTATTGATCATCAAAGAGCTGAGATTTTCCTGTATATAAACCTTCAGAATTTTTCATTGCTTTATAGTGCATCAGACAGCATATAATTCTGGGGCTAAATCTGTAATATCTTGACAGCCTCTGTGTCACCCTGCCAGATTTGACGTTGCCCAATAACTTCTCAGGATCAGAAGTTGTGCTCTGTTGCTCCTTCACCAGCATGACTTCTGTCTGTACAAGACCAACAGACAGAAAAGTGGCCTCTTTGGGTTGCCACTTGATTTGGGATAATGTTAAGAAATATGTTAAGTAGACTTGTGTGTTTTAATAGCACTCTCCTGGTAGGGAATAATGGAGATTTTTCCTTTTCAAAATAGAAAAAACCTTTTATTGGAGCAAATTAGTGGCAGAAGTATAGCTGTAGAGCCACATCAACTTCCTTTTGCTGGAGCCTTTGAAGAGTGCTTGCAGCTTTCTGTCCGTCCTGTGTGGTGGAGGCAGCTGCAGGCTTGGACATCTAAGTGTCCTTGGGGACATGATGAAGAGAAACCTGAGCAAGACACTCTGTGACTGTCTCCATTCCTGCTACGCTCCTTGGCCTTGATTATTCCAAATTATCTTTGTCTGCTCAGGGCTACAGAGAGGCTTTCTTGTCTACTTTCATAGATTGTGAAAGAATTTCCAAAACTGTTAGTGGATATATAGGTCTTATAGCTATTTCTAGGTTAATGCGAACTGTTCCTTTTTGTGAGTTCCCACATATGCTACAGGGACCACAGGAGAAACACCTGACACTGTGGACACTCAGAAGCATGGCCCAGAATTACAGTCTCCTGAAATTTAGGAATACTTGCTAAATTCTGGCAAAAATTATCTTGTTCTTATCTGTCCTAGGATAAGAAAATGTTAGGAAAATACATGAGGAAGGATTGTTGTAAAGCAGGTTTCACCAGTAAAAGAATCAAGTTCCTCACCTGCTTCAAAGCTTTGCAGTCTGACTCAGACAAATACCCACTTTGTACTTCACTGTTTCTGCAATATATTAGGTAGAACCACTGACAAATTAAAAGCCAGCAAGGGCTATTAAGGACTCAGGGTCTGATTTTGATAGTTTCCTTTTAAATCCATTAGTTTCATTACAGTTACACTTAATTTACATCTGTGTGAAAATCAAGCATTAAGTTTGCCTTGTATTTTTAGTCTTTATTTCTAATGATTTGAGAGCTCCTAGTATATGATACTGTCAGCCTAATGGAGCAAGCTGAAGGTGAGTGACCATATTTTATGTCATTGTATATGTAAAATAAATGCTTTCAGTTTCTAAAATGATGTTGTTTCCCCCACTGAAACATTAGTATGTGCTTATACGACTGTCCCCAACTGAATTTACTTAGCATGTGGTAAAATGCAGCTTCCCTCCTAGCAAACTGAACTTCTTTAGGGAAAGCAAAGGAAATTTTCCTATGACCCAGTGCTTCATAAACATGTGATTGAAATGGCAACTAGAGTAAAATGAGGCAGCTCCTCAGTAACAACTATGCTGAGAATCAAATTGCTGTCCTGCTGAAGTCTACAGCCTAATTTAAGAATTCATTTTGCATTAATGTAATCCACTGGTTTAAATCACTCATGGAAACAAGATCAGAGCTATAAGGTAGAGGTTGGTTGCTTGCTTTTTTTTTTTTTTTTTATTTCAGGAGTGACAGAACACATCTACAGCTCTCAGTTTCTAGTTAATG
>VWYK01044889.1:53691-61191 GCA_013399775.1 Semnornis frantzii | reverse complement strand
TAAAATATTCTCCATTTTATTCACTCTACATCCTTTCTTAGGAATGTTTTCCGCATACTTACATCTCTTACAGAATTTATCTTGTCTAAGCATGAGGAATAGTTGTCAAAAGAAGATACTAATCATGATTTGTCTGAGAGGAAAAGTGAGAAGTGGGCAGATGAGGCTTTTTGAGGGTGACAGGTAGCAGCTAACAGATCTGGGGACTTTGGCAAGGGAGATGAGTATAAATCAGGAAAGCAGTGTCAGGAGACTATGACTGTTTTCTGTCACCAGGCTGCCTTTTCCTAATGTCCCATCATGGACAGGAAGTGCATTCATCATTTCCCCCTGCAGCACGTGGCCATATCCATGAACATCCTGATGTTCCCTTCTTTGAAAAGAGATGAGGACACCACTCTGCTTTGTACACCAGGCAGCTGGGCACTACCTCAGTGCTTGTGGGGACGAGGAGGATTTTTAAAACCTTCCCTGTAACAAATAAAGCCTGGAAAGACCAGGAGTCATTGTCAGGGGTGAAAGAACAGCAGGATAAAGTAGTATGAGTGTGAACCACACACAGTGATTTGTGTAGACAGGTTCCCAATGGATGTTTTATGATGTTACCAGGACCCAGGAGTGGAACTATAGCTCCACAGTCCACTTTCCTGCTCCCTTTACTCCATGGGGGATAACCTAATTGTTTAGGAAAGGACATATGTGTCCCAAGATGGAAGGGTTACTTAGGAATTTGACTCTCTATTGCAGTCATTTGGATCTAAACTGCATCACACAGGGATTTTTCACAGGCAAGGGCTGAAGGTAAGAGAAGAACCAGTGTGATTTATAGAAACTAAACCAGGTTCATCCATTTCCTGGTTGTGGTCATTAGCAGTGGTGTAATTGATAACTGGTCCTATTCCATGTGGACATTGCTAGAGGCTGCCTAAACTTTGTGTCTGCATAGAAATTAAGATGCAAATATGAGTTGTGTTCATTGGTATGACTAGTGTGAAGTAAACAAAGGGTATTTCTATTGTATACTTAAGGTTGAGAAACCTATTTTGTGAACAGCATGCTATCAGCAGAGGCTTCACAGTTATTAAGTAACTGCAAAAGGACATGGTCAGGTCAATGATGGGTAAGGAAAAAGGCATATAAAGAAAGCACAGCACTGTTGGGATGCTGATAGGCACTTGTGGTTGTCCCCATCTGGGAAAACTGCAATAATTCTCTCTGCAGCACAATCCCCATGTTTTAAAAGAAAGCAAAAGGTGTGTGCAGGAGTGAGGGAAGAGAGACTGAATGCCAAGCAGCAATTTTAGGATGAAGAATATAGAAAAGTTAGAGCAAAATGGATAATTTAATTTCTCATCATTTTTCTACTGAAGAATTAAATTTGCAAGGTCATGTTGTAGCTGATGCAGTCAGAGGCATATCAGTGAAGGTAACTGGATTCAGATGAGTTCTCATCCAAGAGATATTTAAAGAAGCTCCTGTTCTCTCAATATACATACAAGGCAGTGTTGTCTAGACTCATGCTGCCTATTAAACCAAGCCTTGGCTTCCTAGAGATCAGGCACCTTATTTTCTACTCTTAAAAGCCTGACCCAAGTTCTGTGCTCCAGCTTCCCAGGTTTACTTTGTGAGATAACTGTCATTTGCTATGGCTTCCATGGCCTTGAGTCCTTTGATTCTGTTTAAAATTCTCTCCCCAAACCTGTCACAGCAGAAACATGCTTTGTGTAATTCCCACTGCTTAGTAACACATAGCCATGGAAGAACAGATGTGACAAACACTGGTGACCTGTAACCAGGCCTGTGCATTTCCTGCACTTTCTCTAACTCATGTATTTAGCTGTATTTGCAACAGAATTTAGGCAAGAAAATTCAGAAGAGAGAGTTGAGCAAAAAAGAGGAATGGAATTACTGTAGAAAAGTCCTTATAGGATAGTTTCTAACAAGCCTGTACTGTAGATTATTTTCAGGTGCTGATAAGTGCTACCTGTTAACATCCTGCTTTATATTTTGTTAAGTTTTCTTGACCCCTTCATTGAATTGCAGAGAAAGATATCATTTAAAATCTTTTGAACTACCTGAGAAGTGTCTGTCAGCTGGTTTTGATTGAATTTGTTATTAACAGCTGACAGCCTTAGCTTCAGGAATCCAACTGTGATATGTAAAAATGATCTCAGGTTTTGCTTGTAGCCAAACCTCTAATTTGCAGTCTTAAATGATTCCTTCTTCCTTTTTCTTTTCTTTTTTTTTTTTTTTGTTTTGTTTTTTGTTTTTTCCCCCTCAAAATGTATCCAAGGCTGCCAGTAGAAGGACAGTCTGGGCACTAGCAAAATGTAGACAACACCCATATGTTCATCTTCTTTCACAGGGAGAAGCATTTCAAAACCAAATTCAGATTAAGCTCTGAATGAAAAGCAGAATCCATGTAACATCAAAGCAGGTAGGAGAGGAAGTATCCCTCAACTTTATTTCTCTGTTATATCTACTATGCCCTCATATGGTTAAAACAATGTACAGCTTTACAATATTTTTGTGGGAAATAGTATACAAATAGACATGGCAGGAAAATATGACTAGTCCAGGCCAGAAAATATCTCACCTTTTCTTACCTAATGCATTTGTGATTCAGGAAGCCAAAAGTTCAGAGTCCTCAGGACTGACAGTTGCAGGAAACATCTGCAAAAGAACTGCAGTCTAGAGCACAAACCTTGCCACAATCCATAAGGTTCAAGAGCTTCTTCAATTTTTATCTGTAGTAGGTAAATATCGTCCCCTTCCTCCAGATTGTGTCGCTACAGCAATGTGCAGTAAAAGCCACTTTTGGAAAGTGGTGTCTGATCAAATGGGTGGTTTGAAGTATTTACAGAAAGCACCATGAAGCCATCACATGAGAGTTCCCCACCCTTTCTCTTAAACCCACTCCTTAAGCCCTGTGTGTCTTAATTCTAAGGATCTTTGAGGCATGTCTGGTCCCTGTGTGCACTGTGTATCTCTATGTGCCAGTCTTAGGATAAGGGCTCATCCCTTTGCCACATGCCTTTTTGTATGTTGTGACACATCTGAAGGACATACTGTAAATATAAAAACTGTTAGAATCATACTGGGCAAAATTAAGACCCCTTGAAAGCCATAAACTCTCAGAATGGCTTATTAGAGGCCAACACAGTACCCAAAATACAGTTTCAGTACAAGAGCTGTAACACCATCCTGATACTGCATCAAGAACAGTGTGGGCAGCAGCGTGAGGGAAATGATCCTTTTACTCTGCACTGGAGAGACCCCACATGGAGTACTGCATCCAGTTCTGGAACCCCTGCTACAAGAGGGCTATGGCTGTGCTGGAAGGTGTCCAGAGAAGGGCCATGAGGATGATCAGAGGGCTGGAGCACCTCTCCTATGAGGAGAGACTGAGGGAGTTTGGGCTGTTCAGTCTGGAGAGGAGAAGGTTCCAAGGTGACCTCATTGTGGCCTTTCAGTATCTTAAGGGGGCTACGAGAAAGCTGGGGAGGGACTTTTTAGGCTGTCAGGTAGTGATAGGACTGGGGGGAATGGAACAAAGCTGGAAATGGGTAAAGTCAGACTGGATGTTAGGAAGCAGCTCTTCAGCATGAGAGTGGTGAGACCGTGGAATGGGTTGCCCAGGGAGGTGGTAGGAGCCTCATGCCTGGAGGTGTTTAAGGCCAGGCTGGTGTCCCTGCCCATGGCAAGGGGATTGGAAGCAGGTGATCCTTGTGGTCCTTTACAACCCTGACTGATCCTATGATTCTACTGTTTTTATCAACTGGCTTCTATTTTAAAAATATCATTTCTAGAAAATCAGGAGAAAATGGATGGGAAAGGGGAATTCTCTTTTGGTACATAAATCAAACTCCAAGCATTGGGGAAATATTTATGACCCTAAAATGGGGTCAGAAAGTCTTTTTGTGTGTAAGAAAAGCCTGGCTGACAGCAGCATCTCAGCTTGATGGGGTTTAGGGCTTTCCCTTGTCAAGGTCAGACAAACGTTTAGCAAACAGCTTTGAAATACAAGCAGTTGTGAAGGACACATTGAAGAGAATGATTCCACTTCTTGAAGACACCACATGTGTTGTGAGATTTAGTGAGGGGTCAATGTCAGGAGACTACTTGGTGTGAAAATGTTAATCTTCAAAACATTACACCCATTTATTCGCACAGAAACAGCAGTCTGCCTTTTTATTTCTTTTAAAGAAAAATGAAAACATTGAAATGGGACCATAACAGCTTCTTTTATTTTTTTTTCCCCCTGAATTCTAAATTATGCTTATTCACCCATACATTCCCTCTCTGAGTATTCATTTAGAAGGAAGGTTTTGCAATAGTCACATTTAATTTATCAGGGTGCAATAATTTGTGTTTCCCAATCATCTTGCAGACTTTGGTTCATTATACTATTGTTTCACATGAGTAAGTTAGCAAAGTTTGGATTGATTGACTCTAATTAACTAAAACTGGTTCCAGGCTGTGCATCTATTGTCATGGTAGCTAGCCACAAAGCCCCAAACTGTTCAGTAATGGCAATATAACGTACTATCGATATGAAAACTCCAGCAAATGTTTAATGTTGGGCTTGTCAGCAAATGAAAATAGCAATACTGGAGAAGGGGGGGAAAGGACATCAGGACAAGCATGTCTCAGAAGGCTTGGGGGAAATGCAGCTTTCCAGAGTTGCTGGTGACCTGATCTCTTCACTTATTGTCATCTGGGCTTCCAACATGGAAAGAAATGAGAGCTGAGCCAGAGACGTAAGATTCTCTCACTGTTCTGTGAGAGAAAAATCCACATACTTTTTGGTTCAGAAAACCTCAGAATGGACCCAAACCTCTATGCTAAGCTAAGATCTTCGCCTCAAGCTGTGACTGGTTAGGTTTAGACTGATATTAGGAAATTCTTTCTCACAGAAAGAGTGGTCAGGCATTGGAATGGGCTGCCCAGGGAGGTTGTTGAGTCACAGACCCTGGACGTGTTTAGAAGTTGTTTGGCTGTGGTGCCTGGGGATATGCTTTAGAGTGAACCTCGTAGAGTAGGGTTATGGGTTGGACTTGAGGGGCTTGTCCAACCTGAATCTTTCTATGATTCTGTGATCTGGAGCAATGTATATGGATTTCTCCCTCTATCTTTTAAAGGTAACAGTCTTTTCTCTTGTTTTTGTTAGTCCACTTTTCTGTTCCCTGCCTTTAAGTGAATCTGACCACTAATAAATGCACCTCCTTACATGTGACACTGGAGAATCAGCTGCCCTGAAATGTAGGGTAGCAAGCAAATACTCTGTCTCTTGACTTGTTCTTAACACTCTTTCTGAAATGAATAAAAACAACGAGGACCTCAGAGGATGACCTGCTTCTGCTGGCAGGAGAGGGATGGCTTCCAAATGCTTGTAGTGATCAGGTTGCCCAAAGAGGTAGTTGAGACCCCATCCCTGGAGATATTCAAGGTCATGCTCGACAGGGCTTTGAGCAACCTCATTTAGCAGAGGATGTCCCTGCTCACTGCAGGGGGATTGGACTAGATGGCCTTTGAAGGTCTTTTCCAACCCAAAACGTTCTATAACTATGATTCTTTGAGTCCATATCACATGAATTATCAGCCTCTGTGTGTTGTGACATGCAGTTAGAGAATGTCTGCTATAGTTAGAACACTGAAGTGCTGTTGTCAAACACAAAAGCTCAGAAATGCCAGGACTGGTTTCCTTTGCCTGACCTAGCAGCCTGACTGCATTGCTGCAGCCTCGAATGTCTTGCTTGGGAGCCATTTCTAAACAAGGCCTGTGGCAGTCAGTGTTCAGTGCTTCCAAGGAGCAATTCCTTAGTGTGATGTTTAGTCCTTATGGTGCAACATGAGGCTGTCTTCCCTCTTTTCAAAGCATGCAATTCAGACCATGATTCACTGCAGACAGGCCATTCATTTCTGATTTTCCTATGTCCTGGAGTTGCAGGATGGGTCATGACTCTACATCATGGGGAGTGCAGTGTCCCTTTTACAGATGCTCTTAGCCCCAAGTTGTTTGCAGCACCTGCAGCCTGCACCCAAGCAGAGCTGGTTTCCCCCCGGGGTACCTGGCTGCCCTGGGGGCTGTGCAGGGGTTGTTTCCATCGCCCACCAGGTGGCAACCATTTGGCAGACACAGGCAGCCCAGGACCTGTCCCCAGCTACTCAGGGGCTGAGCCCCAACCCGGGCAGCCTGGCTGCCCCTTGTCTCCAGCCTTTTTAAAGGCAAAGACCTTCTGCATTCCACCTTGCCAGAGTAAGGACTTGGAGTTTTATGGCACAACTGATCTCAGCCTTTGACTCAAGCAGGCACTAGTGCCAGTGACGCCTGAAATTCTCCCAAAGTGGCACAACTCTTTGCAGGCTGTTTCCAAGGAGCTGTTTGTGTTATTATTTCTTCCCCAGCCCGGACGGAGGCATTGAGAGCAAGGCTGGCAGGTAGGAGTCGCGGGGGGGCCCTTGGGTCCCGTCGGGCACAGGCACACAGCTCCCATCAACTTCGGTACAATTTACTTCCCTGGGAGTGATGGAATTGGGTCCCGGAGCCTGGTGCTGCCCCGCTCTGACTCGCTGTGTGCCTCCAGGCAAGTCATTTAACACCAGGCTGTGATACCTCTCATTGAACTACACATTACACCAAAAAGGGTCTCGCCGAAGTCAATGGAGCTACTTGTGGAGCACTTGTAGTTAGTAAGTGTGTCACAATCTGGCCTTCACTTAACTTTTTCCTTTTATAGGAAATTACAGACTCATTTCCAAGGTTGTGGGGCTTAATTAGTTTATGTTTGCAAAACACATCTTACTGCTGGTGAAAGGAATAACCGTTATGATGATGCTGATGATGATGATGATGATGATGTGTTCAGTGCATGGCAAGGTCCTGGGTCTGTCTAGGTTTTGCATCATTTATTCAGTATTGAAAAAAAAATAGGAAAAAAAAAATCCTTTCTTTGCAATCAGTTGAAAACCTCTTTTTGGGAATGGTGCACTCATTCTTCTGTCAGAAGCGTTAGGAAAAAAACCCAAACCAACAAACTCTTCTTGGGCAAAGTTCCCAGGGCACAAACCCTCCCAGCAGTGCAGGATGAGGAGGACTGAGCAGCCATAGCAAATCTGTGGTATGAGCACAGTTCAGATCAACTTGGGTGACACTTTCCCAACCACAAACACCATCCCACTTCCTCAGCTCAGGATATATTCTGGTTTTTAACCCTCAGAGGTGTCTTACCTTTGAAAGTTGGCATTAGCACACAGTTTGGTTTCTCACCAGCTACAATGGGGTTTCTGGAGTTGTGTTTTTTGTTTGGGTTTTTTTTTGTTTTTTTTAATCCAAGTATGGTTCTCATGTTGTAGTAAATGACATTAGGCTTTTGTAAATTCTTGCAGAATATAACAGATCATTGGTTTTATAACACAGTCACTGCTTTTGCATTCTGATGAGATTATTAGTAGCAGCCTAGAATACAACATCCCTGCACACTGTTAGTTAAAAAAAAA
>VWYK01044889.1:1138-37688 GCA_013399775.1 Semnornis frantzii | reverse complement strand
AGAATCTGACAATAATGCTTACAATCATTTTGACTGTTAAAAAAAGAAATAATGCTGACATTGGTGTGTAGTTTAATGCCCCTGAAACATTTTGAAGATTTTTTTTTTTTGCTATTGTTTTTCTTAAAAAGACCCTGCAAGAACTCAAACACTTTGCACTCTGAATTCTTTTCTCCCCAATTGAAAAGGATGAATCTTTTTTATGTGTAGAAAATCCAAAATCCATATACTGCACCCTCTGCCTTCTGCATCTCCAGGACTCCAACTCAGACAAAGATGTGAGACCTCATCTTCTCCACCAATCTGTCCATCCCTGCCTGGGAGGTACCTGCTGCTGCTTTGCACAAAAACCGAACCTCAGATTCATCTGCTAGGTTGGAAGAAAGGAGTTTAAATATACAGGGTCTGCAGTGACTCCATAGGTGGATTTAGTGCTTAGCAGCTTAAATATCTCCTCAAGGAGTTTCATCCTGAGTCCTTATCTGTTAGTGACCCAAATGGACTGGAGGGGAGGGATTTGGGCATGGAGAGGTCAGGGTGTGGAAGTTAGAGTACTCGTGTCAGGAGGTGATCAGAGAGCTGATGCTGTGCACTTTCCTGCTCCTCACTGAACTGATTCACTCTGAATGGTTCATTTATTTATGTGACCATCTAGGGGGGAAAAGTCTCTAATTGCAGGCTCCATAATGTGTTCTTCACATTAAATTCCAAAGTGCTGATTTCACTTGATTCTGTTTAGAGGTCCATATAGTTTTGCTGGTGAGCTGTTCTTTTTTGGTTCTGTACAACACAAACCACCTTTGGAATGTAGCTAAATGTTGTTCACTTCCTTAACAGGGGAAAAAGAAGATCTAACACTAAAAACCAAGTATGGTACATTTGCCCCAGGATGATCTATGTAGGGATCAATTGGAACTAAATACAGGAATGAGAAGTGAGTTTTGTACTTTGGAGTAGAGATCACTTTCTTTGTAGCCTGGTGGGGGTTGGTCTCTTCTCCCAGGCAAGCAGTGACAGAACAAGAGAACACAGGCTCAAGCTACACCAGGGCAGGTTCAGGCTGGATGTCAGGAAGAAGTTCTTCCCAGCAAAAGTGATTGGCACTGGAATGGGCTGCCCTGGGAGGTGGTGAAGTCACCATCCCTGGAGGTGTTTAGAAGGAGACTGGATGAGGCACTTAGTGCTATGGGTCAGTTAATTAGAAGATGTTAGGTGATAGGTTGGACTCAATGATCTTGAAGGTCTTTTCCAACTGGTTGGTTCTGTGATTCTTAAGGCCTATTATTCATTCATCTGTATCTTAGCAGAGGTAGATGTATTTCCTTCTCTATCAAGTCAAACACAGATACAGCACACAAGACTTATTTCTCAGAGGTGATCTGTGATCAGTTGCTTTGAAATTCCTCCCATGAGAGTTTGAATATCCAAGAACTGTGCATTGCTGTTTCCTCATCATTTTCCCCATCCTCCAGCAAGTTGGCTTGTTCCCCCAAGAAACATTCTTTCTGTGTCCTGCCACTGCTCTTGTAGCTATCCTTACAATGACCAGGAGCAACTGTGCAAAAAAAACCATCCAAATACTTAATGTCTTTTGCTACAACCAGAGATCAGCCCCCAGAGTGCACAGAAACCTCCAGCAGGTCTAAAAAGCAAAGATCAGTCTTGGAAGGTCAACTTTTCTCACTGTTAGAGATTAGTTCCTCAGGAAACAAAGAGTCTTGCCAAGGGCTGTTCTGACACAAGGGTGTTTATTAATACACCAACTTGCTCACATCTCCTTTCCAGAAACCCAAATGTTGGATATGACATGTGACCCACCATCTAGGTTGTGAACTACACTTAACCCCCTTTCAGAGGTGCTAAACTCGAGGGTGACAGAGGAAAGGAAAACAGGAAGGTGATCTTGCTGTGCAGCTCAAGATTTTAAAAGCATAATAACTGTACTTTTTAGATAGTCAGAACTTAGTGAACCATTGAAAGTGACCCAGTTCATTGAGCAGAGCTGAACAGATGGAATTCCAGCCCTGCCATGCTTGGGTGGCTCTCTGAACAATACAAAATCTTCCCACAAAGCCATCTCCACCAAGTTTCCTGCCTCACACATGTAACATTTGGGGATGTTCTGGTCACTTCTCAGCTCAGCTCACCACAGTTTTAGGGCAGAGCAGGTGACAGACTCTTAGCATTGGGCTATTGCTTGGGGTTTTTCATTAGGGCTTTTAAAACTTCTGCTGTTATGTTTCAGATTTTCTTTTTGTTTTGTTTTGTTTTGTTTTTTAAGAAAATAATCCTACAGTATGGTCTTCATTTGTCAGAAAATGTCTCACCAGGCTCTAGCCCCTGAAATGCAAGGGATATTTTTTCCTTTTTTTCATTTGACTTGCCTCACAACAAATGCTGACAAAACACATGGGCTGCATTTTCGTGATTTACAGCAAGCTCTTTGCTCAGCAACTCTGAGGAACACAGTGGTCCTGTCACTGCTGGTCAGAAACCACCAGCACCACATAGGAGCTGGCTGCTAAGGCAGGGGCATGAGAAGAAAGTAACTAATTCTGGAAAAGTAAGAATAAATGCAGTCAGAAACCTGCCTTGACTTCCTATGGGACTAGAGCAGAGGCAGATGATGGGTGGAAGGCTGTGGCTAAGGTACTGGGCCATTTGATTTAAACTACCCTATCACCTAGAAAGGTTGGCCCAGATGGTGCCTGGGGTCCTTTCCAACCTGACATTCTATGGTTCTCTGATTCTACTGGTTTGCTAAATCAGAGCTGAGTGTGGCAAAGATCTCTTCTTGGAGCTGTAATATTCCAAGTTCTCCTAAAAGCAAACTGTCCAAGGTTCCAGTGCTCATGGACTGACAGCAAGAAGCCAGCTTGGGTGAGGTGGGCTTCAAGATAGATGCAGGAAGCTGTGCACAGAAGTGCTCTGGGGCTTTAACCTTTCTGCATGCCTGAATACCTTAGAAAACTGGCTCTGCTTCAGATTCCATTTGAAATGCCTGTAGCAAGCTTTCCACTCTGCTTGGGCAGAAAAGATTTACAGTCCCAACGTTTGTTCCTTTTATAGTAAGCTGGGAGTGTATTGATTAGATATGGCTTGGGAAAAGAAGGACCTGTACATCAAAGGGTGACTATGAAAAAGCAGCATGCAGAAGCTTCTTGCATGGTTATACCTTCTTGGAAGGTACAAGTTCAGGTGGCTGTGGCATAGGGAGAGTAATAGCCACTGTGCAAGGTCAAGGCATCATCTGAAACAGTGAGGTGATTGAAACCCAGAGAAAGGAGCATGGGCTAGGCAGGTGCAGAGGCTGGGCAGCAGGATCAGGATCTTTTTGTATGAGACACCAGAAGCTATTCATTTGTGTGAAAAACAAAGCCTCTGAGGAGATAATTTCCCTCTGGCTCTGTGCATCTACAAGGCAAGAAAAAAGATAAACATGGGGCTGGAGAAGAGCTCTGTAATCTAAAGGACAGTGTAGGCAGAAGCAAAACCAGGCTGGTTAGGAAGGTTTCTAGCCAACTAGAAGGTGGTTCTGGACCAGTGAAGGAAGGTCTCTGCCTTCCTGCCAAACCAAGAAAAGTAAAACCAAGTAGAGCTCAGTGGATATATCTGGCATGGTTTCACATAAGGAAGAGCTCCTTGACCCAAGAGACCTTCCAACTCCAGCCCTTGAATAAAGCTGCCTGCACCTGTAGCTTGTATTTGGTACTCTTCCTAATGGAAACATCTGAAAATGGAGACAAAATCTTCCTTCTTTTCCAGGCTGGTGTGATGGCTCACTCCAGAGGCAATGCAAACCAGGTTTGGTCACCACTTTGCTATGGCTCTTCAGCTGATGAAAGGCTGTTCCTCAGACGGTTTTCTCCTGTGCTTTGGTCTCTGACTTTTCTGTGAGAACAGGTCCCTGAAGTCTGTCCCTGTGGTAATGGGAGTCAGCAGAGCTATCTGTAACCTAATTAATCCCAACACCAGGAACAGCTTCTAATAGCCTTAACTAGGTCCTTAGCATCTGGGCAAGTTCCTATGTTTCCAGAAAGATTTTAGTCAACTTGTACAAGCCTCTCCTTCTCCTGTTCCTCTTCATGTGTACAACAATCAGGTTACAGATCTCTCTGCTGCATGCAAATGGCTGCAGCCACATCTGTAGTGGCACCGTTCATCAGGCAGCCTTGGTCAGCAGCCCCTCCTCAGGCACCCAGTGCTGAGTCATGAGCACATCTGCTCCTTTTTGGGGAGCTGGCAGAGATACCTGATGCATTACCTCCTGGATGAAGCAAGAAGGGAAATTAAATGCAATGAATGTAAAAGCAGTAACTCACAGGAGAGGAGTTCTCTGATAGCTGTCAGCTCAGACTACAGAACACCAGAGGATGCTCCAGTGGCTGGCTAAGGTTTATATCCATCCCCTGAACTCACCATGTCTACCTGTTTGGAGCACTCTGGGGTTTATGTGAGCCAAGGCATGGCTCATGCAGGTCTGTTACCATGCACTGCTCCATGGCAAATCTGAGGGTGCCATGGCCAGATGGGATGCTGGGGTAGGCTGGCTACTGCCTCACAGCCCCATTTTCTGCCCTGTCTGAACCAGGAACACTTGACAACAGGATTCCCTGGCTACACTGCCCCATGCAGCCCCTGAACCTTGCAGCAGGCACCTGCAATCTGGGACCCCCTGGGTACCTGTCTCCCACCCCATTGGCACAGCTGGTGTTTGACTTGCAGGCTCATAATCCCTTGGCTGTGCCTTTCTCGCTGGACAGAGGGCAGGAGAAGCATTGCCAAGGCAGCCCAGAGCATCTTCCTCTTTTGTTAGGCTTCAAATTCTCCTCTGGAGGCAAATAACCTTTGCTAAGCCTGTGTCCCAGCCAGAGTGGCATCCATTTAACCATCAGAGAGAGGCAAAAAGCAATCAGCTTGTTTGATCCAGCAGGAAGCTGGACAAGGATAAACTATCCCCAGTATATTAAAGCCTGGCATGAGCCTAGTAAGTGTTATAATTAGGTGGCATTAATTAGTGCTGGAAAAAGACTGTCATGTTTTATACCAAACCTTTGGTTAAAAGATAGGAGCAGAATACTTCTTCCTAAACCCCAAAATTTCCATGTATATTTTCTTGTTTTACTAGTGGGGGGTGTGTGTGTGTGTGTGTCTAATCAGTTGAACAAACTCGGATGTACTAGTTAACTTTGCTGGAGTTTAGTGGTTGTATTTAAAGCAGATTTTATCCTAGAATGATATTAATTTGATAGGATCCCTGATCTGTAAAACCATTGGTTATCTTGGTCTCTCCTGATAAGAAAAAAAAAAAGTGCCGAGGGTTTCCAGTTGGTGAGCACATTTGGGCAGAATCTTTCACACGTCACAAATTGCAGATGGGAGGCAGTGATCTCGAACATGCAGTCACATTGCGTGACCATCTGACACCTTCCATTTAGAAAAATAATACTTTCCTCACAGCATACGCTCCCTGCTGCAACCAGCACCAAAAATTATGCCTGGGAGAGCTGTTCCTCCTAGGCTGAGGTCTTAAATATTTCTTAGGCTGCTTTTAAAAGATTCATGCAGCAGCACCACCTCACTCACATCCTGCTAAAGCAGAGAAAATACTGAAATTCTTCCCCAGACAGTGTTAATCACAAAATAGCTGAAAAGAACAAAAGAGGGGAAAAGACAGCAGGAAAATGATATACTCGGGCTGGCGAGGTGAACAATGGAAGGCTCTCCTTGTGTGTGTGATTCAAACATGCACATAGAAAACACCACATGGAGCTGTTTCCTACTGCTACCAGCTTCTTGGCTGCATAAAATCCCACAACTGTGGGCAAGTTCAGCTTTCAAGCAGCCTGGGTTTGTGCATAATTCCTTTTGACAATGTGGTGTGCTGACACTCATTCGTTTGAAATAGCAATGACCATTTCAGGGTGTCCTTTGCTATATATTGAGGTGTCAGTAGTGATAAAAAAAAATCTTTACTGTTTAAGCACAAAGCTGTGTGAATTTAAAGGTTGACAACCTGCACCAGCTTATTGTATCCTTTTTGTTACTCTGTCTCAGCAACTATCAAGAATGTGAAATTAACCAACACTCATTGTTTCTACCCAAATTAGAAGGCCGACCAAGAATGTGTTTTTTAACCCACAATATCATCAGATATGGAGTGGTGTGACCTGAAACAAGAGGCAGCTCCTGCTGTCCTGGCCAAATTAGAAGGCTGGCCAAGAACACATTTTTTAGCCCGTGATATCATCAGCAGTGGGGTGGTGTGACATGAATCAAGGGGCAGCTCCTGCTGTCCTGGCTGACCTTACCAAGTGTAGCTATCTTAAAGACTCTGCCATGTTTTCTCATTTGCTTGCCAAGCAGATGTGCCCCAGCAGCCACCTCAGCCAAGCACAGAATTTCTACAAAGTGCCTTCCTCCCCACAAGCCTTTCCAGCCCTGTCTGGATGCATTCCTGTGCAACCTGCCCTAGATTCTATGATCCTGCTGTGGCGTGGGGGTTGGACTCGATGACCTCCAGAGGTCCCTTCCAACACTTAACATCCTGTGATCCTGTGATCACATCATCACCATTGCAGCTCTGCCATCCCATATGTCTGCTCAGTCTCTGTTTGAGCTGTTGAAATGTGGGTGTCTGCCTAGAGAGTGTGGCACTGGGTGATTATTGGACTGATGAAATGTAGCATATTGATGGTAGGATCTCTCCCTGCTCTCTACAGAGATGTGTCCCTCTGGCTGATGTGGGGTTTATGTGAGCCACGGGACAGCCCTGCAAGACTCTCTTACACCCATCCCTGAGGGCCAGAGGACCCCTGGGGCACATCTGCTCCCAACACTCTAGCAGGAACATTCTCAGCCTCTGGGAGTTTAGTGACAGTTCTGTCTCACTGCAGGTTTCTGGCCATCAGGGCTGGCCTGAGCCCGCCAAGCAGTGTTACAAACAGCCTTCATGCAGAAATAGCAATTAGTGTCTGCCACCATGGGCCAAGTTTGAACTCATGGAGAGAGAAGAAAGGCTCTATCTTCTCTCTTGTCTTCTGGCACAGCCTTTTAACACCCTGAGCCCTGAACTGACTCTGAGAGATTAATTTCTCTGAGCTCACATCCAGTATTTTCTAGCCCAGGCCTCCATAAACCTCCTTCTTCACACAGCCTCCTCTCTTGCAAGGTCCTCCTCCTAAGCAGGTGTGATGCTCAGCTATGTGAAGACTTCATGTTGCTTTCATAAGACAAGGGTGACTTCTGGGCAGGGTGTTACCCTCTGCCTTACACCTGGCTGGGGATAGTGAGTTCCCTCCCTGGCCAAGTGGTGTGTGTGCTGCACCTCTCCTGCTGAGATTACAGGTGCTTTGGAAGTGCTATGTCTGCACCAGGACCTGCAGCCTAGGGAAGGGCTGTGCATCAAAGCTGGAGGACAGCTTTGGCTCGTGGCAGACAAGATTGCAGTGAGGGAGATGTGCAGCTACCTAACTACTCCTCTAGCCCTTGGAGTGGACATGCACACCACTGTGGCTGGTGCCAGTGTGTCTCCATGCACCCATGCAGTATTTAGCTAGGCTAAAGGTGGAAGTTATCCCTTCCACCAACAGCCATGTTATATATGCTGCTGATTCCTAGCTCAACAGTTAACTCCCTACATGGACACAGGCCTGCCTTGTCCAGCTTCCTTGTAGAGCAGGGTTGTAGTTTTAGGGTGTTGCAGGACTGGTTCACTTTGGGCTGCAAGACAAAATTCCTGCTCTTGGAGGCAAAAGTATCAGATCTTTCCTGGGACTATTTAAGCAGGATATGGACTTCAGTGTTTTGTCTTAACACTTTGTAGGCACCTATTTAGATTGCCACAGTGCATGACTGTTGCCTATTACAGGCCTCAGGTTTGGTTCCCTAAACTAAAAATCAAGTAGTGGTCCTAATGCTGAGGGGTAAAAAGACCTCATACCTTCCCAGAGTGAGCCCTCCTTCCCTGAGTGGTACCACCTGAGGGGACCCATGAAAGCCAAGTCCTCTCTGGGGCTCTGGACAAGCCTATGTCCTTTTGAGGGAGATGGTTGGATACTCAAAGCCCAGACTTTTCCCCTTGAACCCCACCGTTCTGAACTGTTAGCTTCAAAGTCGTGACCTGCTGCTCACATCTCATCCTCGAGCCTGCCAGGAGTCATGGCCATGCCCTGATCAGTGAGGCTGAGCCAGCTGGTGATGGTGTCTCATTATCTTCTTCTGAAAAACTTACAAGCATTACTTATTCTTGGATACTTGTAGCATTTATGCTTTTCCTACCCAGAAGATTAGCTGAGGCATAGCAGAGCTCAGAGCACAAACCCATCTTTTGGCATTAACTTAGCCTGGGCTGGCTGTCATTTTACAGTAGTTGCACAAAAAGAGTAACTAGCAGCAGCGCTTACAAATCACAGATTGGATTGGATTGGTTTAGCTCATGTTGTTTGCTTCAAGTGCCAGACATTAAAATTATTAGGGCAGGGTTTGCCCTCCGTTTACAACCCCCTCTCCCCAGCAGCTCCTTAAGAGAAGCTGCCACATGGTTGTCCTCACCTTTCTTCAGTTGTGCAGCAGAAGACAGAGACTGTGTCCAGAGAGTCATAACACAGCCTGGAGCTGTTTCACTTCCAGACAAGGTTTCCATTTGGAACTCCAAGTACAGAGCCAGGTGAAGTGTATTAGGAAGCTGCATTGTTTTTGCCTCACTTACCCCAATCTGACCCCCATCTCAAGGCCTTGATATTTATCTGGGTGCAGGGATGCCAAAGGGAATGAGGGACTAAGCCCCAGCTCGTATTTGTCAGTGGATTATTCTAAGTAGCCATCTCAGCCTAAGGAACATCATTCATTTGTCTAGGAGACTGCTTCATTAATATATTCTTTTTACTGATATTATCCTCTCTCCTGGGTTGCTTTGCTTTTCTCTAGTCTGTCCTCACATTTCCTGTAAAACACAATTCTTAAACAGCTTCAGCCGTGCATATAGAACTTTCTGAGGATGTTCTTAATCTGTGGAAACAAGATCTGTAGCTGAGAAACTAATGCAGCCCAAAGCACAGAGATGCCAGTGACACGTCTTCAGGCCCTTTAAACTGGTGAATATGATCTTATTTTGGCTTATGACAAATCCCAGCAATGAAATGTCAGCAGTGTTTACACAGAAGCCTCCCTATCAGAGGCAGTGCAAAATTAAGCCTTTCCAGCACCACTGTCAGGACCAGCAGAGCTGCTGTGTTCTTCTGCAAGGATCAGGCAGGCAGAAAAGGATGAAGTAGTCATGGAAGTATTGCCAAACCCCAATCAGGAGGGCAGAGAGCCTGGGAGGCTGACCACACTCTGTGTGACAAAGTAGATAAGACATGACCAAGAGGTGTCCTAGGCAGTTTTCCAGACACATCTGGCGAGAGCAGCACCAACATTTGTCTGGAGTTCCTCAGCAGAAGTTTGAACCAAGATCAGAGCTATCTTCCAGGCCATTCCATAGATGAGGACCATGTCTCTCAGCTTAGAATCATAGAATCACAGAAAGTTATTATGGCTTAGATTGGAAGGGACCTTAGAGATCATCTACTCCAACCTTTCCTACAGCTTCTGTGGGATAGTTCAGGTGTGAGACAAAGCTTGACAAATTTTCAATGGGAAGCATGAAAGAAGTTCTGTAAGCCTCTGTCTGCCCATTGACAGCACTCATGGTGGTCTAGGGATACAAAGGCAGACACAGCCCATCTCAAGGAGCAGGCAGCAGGTAAGAAACTAAGAGGAGCCTTCTGTTAAAGGTCTTGACTTTCTTGAATATTAGGTCTATAGTGAGTGTGTGTTGTATCACTACAGTGACTGAGAAAGTCTATGAGAGAAGCAGAGAATCTGCCAGAGAAGAGAGCTCAGCATAGCTGAGTGAGCAGGTGGGCAACAAGGTAGGAGGGATACACAAGTGGTAGAAAAGCACTAAGGCTTCCCTGAGGAAGAGAGAACCTGAAAACAGCCCTAGAAGAAAATGGGACCTGAACATCCAGTCATAAGAGAACCAGTGGAGTTGTCTGAATGAGGAGTGCTGAAGGAAAGCAGCAGGTGACAACTACAATGGTGACCTATGTGAGCTTAAAGTGGAGAGGGATTCAGGAGAAGGGAAAAGCAAAAGGTTTTGTGGAGTGGAGATGCAGATAGAACTTTCTTTAACTGCAGCAGCAGGGGGAAAAAAGCCAGAAGGAAAGAAGTGGATTTTAGGAGCATCAGAGCATCCTAGAGTGGAACTTGTTCCCACATATTCTTGGGAGAGCAGAGAGAGGACATGGCAGGTTTGTATGATGGGGAAGCACAGGAGACAGCAGCAGCCCACAGAGGCAGAAGAAGAATTCCTCTCTTGTCTCACAACTCTTGGTGGGGATGGAGATAGAGTTCTTAGTGCTGTGTGATGTCATGGGAGAAAATAAATGGAAATGCGTAATATTTGGAGTAGGAGGGGCCCCTGAAATGCATTTTCCTCTTTTAGGAATTTAGGTTTCAAATACCCTTTTCAGAGAGAGAAACTGCAGTCCTGTTGCTCTCTCCTTGCTTTTTGGTCACTGGTTGTACTCCTCAGAGGCCATTTCATCATGTTGTGAGGTAGGACAAGGCTGTGACCCAGATTCTGCTCTCCTGGGTGCTGTGGCTCAGCTGCATATACTAATGTTACTTGGGGTTTCACTGCTTCCACCCTTCCTACTGTTCTTGTAAATTTGATTTCCCACTGTAACACATAAAGAGCAACAATACATGCTCCAAGGCATCATCTCTTGCCTCTTTGTCCTCAACCACGAGGAAAAAGTCCCTTTTAAAAACACCTTGTTTGTATTCATTTTGCTTCTGCTCTTTTTCATAGTATTGAATATTCTCATTCCATTCTTTTCTGGGGTTCTTTCTCCAAGACCTTAGATAAACCACAGGACACTAAACAGGGCTGTAGTTATTTTCTGGGCCAATAACAGCTAAGGGTCAAATGAAGAAACTTCAGGGCAGGTTTATAAAATCTTCTGCACTTCAGGGGCAGCATGGGAGTCTGTGGTACAAATGTCTGACTAACAGCTGGTTGTCATGTCCTAAAAAACTCTTTCCCTGCTGCAAGTACATTGGAAAGCATTTTGAAGGCAAATGCTAGCTAAGGAGAGTCAACCCAACAGGCAGCACTGCAGCGTCACAGGAGGTCTGACTATAGAGTAAGTTATGAAGGAGCTTTTTGTATTTCGTGCTGTAATATTCTTCAGAATCTCATAGTGCTGCACAGCAAATAGCAGTATGTTATGAATGCTGTTCTACATCTCTCACTAGCCCCTTACAGGGTCCTCTCCTCTTGTTCACTCAAGGGCAAGCCACTGACATGCCATATCCCTTGCACTCATCAATCAGGAGAACAAATTGCCTGCACATCTTCCTGGCTACCTGCAGGGAAGGGAGAGCAAAGGCAGCATAGTGCCAGGCATGGTTTGAGAGGACAACTCCCTTCTCTAAAGCCTTGGCCAATTTATGTATTGTCATGAGAGAGGCTAGAGGTGAACTGAACGACACAGTGATGGCAGCTTTTCTTCTTTAGAAAGGAAGAAAGGGTTTTAAAAGGTTCTGAAATATTTTCCAGAGATCACTTGCCCATGACAGAGATGTTGGGATGGTAGGACACCACAGCTGGGGAATAAGAGCTCATTGCTTTATTCCAGTGTCTGGAAGGGACATATGAGCATCTGATCCCATGTCAGTAAATCCTCTTCTGTGCAAAGCTTCTGTCATTTCTTTCTTAACAGCGGAAGAGAGGCTTCCAAATGCGCGCATCTGCCTCACACCACTATGTCTTCTAAAGGCTTTAAGGTTTCCGCCCGACATCTTCTCTGCATGAAGTCCTTTTCTTCAGACAACTCCAGAATACTTTGCAAATATTTTTATTGTAATTCTGGCGGCCACAGCATAGGGAGCATTCAGAAGGACGCAGCTCGCTGGCCTGGAGCGATGGGGAGGGTGGAATTCATCCACCCAACTGTGCCCTGCCGCACTCCCTTCTGCTTTGCCTCCTTGGAGCTGCCCTGAGCTTGCAAGTTAAAACTGCAGCCACATTACAGAGGCCAGCAGCATGAAAGTATAGGGCAAGGAACACTTGTCACCATGAATAAACAGTGAAATGCATTTTTTTTTTTAAGCTGCTAATTCCACTTGGCATTTCTGAGCCCAGCGTTGGAAACATCCATCTTGTTAAGAAGTGATGTCATTTGTGACACTGGCAGCATTAGAAGAGACTGCAAATGAGTTTTCAACATGCTTTAATAATGATTTAACAACCAGGAAAGTAATCAATATTTTAGGGATAAATTTTCTGCTGTGCCTTTAGCAGGCTCCATTTCTGCCCATACACAGCCAATGTCTACAGACCTGCAGGTGAAAATACCTGAGTCAAAAATATAGAGGGGAAATATCACACCTGCAACACTGAGCTGATACTGTGACTATATGGAATGAATTAAAAATCCTTTTGTCTTGCTCCAGTCTCAGATTTCACCAATCCCACCCATCTCTCTGATAAATCCATAAAATTATACCTGTTTTCTTGCTTATCTTTGTGTTTAAAAACAACAACAACAAAAAGCTGAGGAGTTGTTTTGGGGTTTTTGGTTGTTTTTTTGTTGTTTGGGATTTTTTTTTTTGTTTAATCCAGCAAAATATCTAGCACAAGACACCATAATGTCATTTACTGCTAGAATTGGATGACATTTGGATTTCACTTCCCGGTCACAAAATGAGATTATGGCATTCTAAACTGCTTGGGTAATTGATGTGCAGATGCTTTTTAAAAGGGAGGATAATCCAAGCTGATTGGTTTACAAAGGGAGAAAAAAAAAAACAACAAAAAACCAACAAAACCAAAGAAAACCGAAAAGGAGCTCAGAGTCCTTCCTTTTTTCATGCTGATTCATTCCAGAGCTATGGCACTGAAAGCAGAAACCTCTCAAATGGCTTTGGAGGTTTGTTTGTTTGCTTTTGCTGAGTGGCTTGGGTTTGTGCAAATTCACTCCTACCTATGAAATATTTGTATATCATTGCTGAATCATAGACAAAGTCCCTGTAAAGGTAAGTGTGGAATCTATGTCTTCCCTCCTTGGGAAGAACAGACTAATATTTTCTGAAGTTAATAGCAGTTAGATGAGTTAATGTCTTAAATGAGCCCTTTTTTTTTTAATCTTAATGGTGCTCTGAACTTTCTAACCCTGAGTCACTCAAAACACCACTCCCATGAAAACTCTGGGTCCTGCAGCAGAATTCAATGTATTGAATTCCTACTCTAGTGTATTACTTCCATGACTTGATTATCTTCCCACAACAAATGTCCCAGAGATCCTCTCTAGCCTTTCCACTTTATTTTCTGAGTGTGTGAACCCGCAGCCTCCAACGGCAGGGAGGTTGGAGCTAGATGATCCTTGGAGTCCCTTCCAGCCCTGACAATTCTGTGATTCTGTGAAACCTACCCATTTGTCCATGTTCCCTCAGTCTACCAAGCAAAACATCTGTAAAGCACGTGGCTAAACCAGAACTTTCAAAAACCCCATGTTTTCTTCTGTAGGATATTCAACAACCCTGTCCCACAGCCCAGCTAGTGCCCCAATTTGGATATCTGGGATTTTTTAGTTTGGAGTAAGAGACATTTTGCATCTCTGCATGACTCTCTTGCTAACTTGGAGACAAATCAAGATATTTCAGATGCTACTATTCTTAACATTTCTATCACAGTGTGTCCTAGAAAGGAGGAATGGGCATGAAGGAGTATCACATCAAACAGATCTAGGGGTTCACTGAAGAGCAGAGAACACCGTGGAGAAGAGATGGCCACGGGGACTATACAAAGACAGGCCATTAGCTGCAGATGGCAAGGTTCCTGATGGGCTTCCTTTTGTCTGATTTTGTTGGTTGAAACCCTGACAAGCACTGGAGTAAAGGGTGGCAAATGGCTTAATGATTACAGCCTGATGCATCACCTCACATGTTCTTGGTCCTTGGCCTGCCCCAACTCCTGACCTGTTACATGACTGTAAGCAAATTCTTTCACCATTCCAGTCCAAATCCTGCAGTCTGCATCCAGGCAAACAGTCACTGCAACGATCTTCTGTCTTGCTGACTGTGTTATGAATAACTGCAATAACACTCTTTCCTCCTTGCCCACAGCAACATCTTCTGGTACCATAGTGACTCCCTGAGGGACAGGTCTAAATGTGGCACGATTTGGTGACAGGCTGTGATCAAGATCAAATCTCCACACCAGTATATAGCAGTAGTGACCCACTTTCACTCTTTATTTCCTCCTCTAGTCTGTGGTTCTCGAAAATCACTTGCCTCTAGCGTTGTCACTTCTTTAACTCCCAGCCTAGAAGATCTGCTGTGCCAGAGCACCCCATGACTCAGAGAGATCCAAAAAGCCTGAGCTTAGCAGCATGCCTACTGAAGTGAGACAAATAAGATGAGCAGGTCAGTCTGACGAGCTAATCACAACTCTCCTCTAGGAAAGATTATGCTTCCAGGACATACTCCACATACTGCAGAAAGCATGTGGAATAGAGCCAAGGCAGAGATACCAACTCCAGCATAACCTATGTTCCCTCAGTCTTGCATATCCTCAAGGACACTTTGTCTTTTGACCTAATGCTCAGAACCTCTGTAAATACAAAATCTCTTTGTCCATTTCTTCTCAGTGTGGGAGCATTTCTTGTACCATCCCTTTCTCTGAGGATTCTACAGCTACTGAAAAACTGTCCCCAGGTGCCCAAGACAGACCCTCTGATATTCTTCACATTTCCATTTGAGTCTTTAATGCCTGAATTTGCCAGTCCTGGAGGGCCACTTAGCAATGGCAGTAGGACTGAAGTTACTACTTCACTCTCAGTCTGGGACAGGAAGAGTACGTGCTGTGACAGAAGAGCTGCAGACAGTATCTATTGAGTCTACTCAGCTTCATGAATGTCACTTCAATTCCAGTAGCACTGCTGAAGCAAACATCCCCAAGTCTGAAACTCATCATCCCTCTAATTCAGTTTTTTCCCTTAGACGCCCTACAGCACATTTCTCAGCCTTGAAAGCACAACGGATCTCTGCTGAAGGAGCAAATAAGTTGTTGATTTACATTCCCAGATTTTCTAATCTGAGCTCCTCTTACCTAGACAGCCAAACCAATACTCTTTATCAGCAGTCTTGTTTCAATACAGCAAATCTAGCAGGCTGGCTCAATGGCACTATGGGACTGACCCACTGTTCAGACCTAGCAGTGGTCCCAGCCGCTCCATGGATGACCTTCCATGGCTTTGGGACAATGTCAGAGAACTGCTGAGCAGCAGCCCTGCTCTGCTCTGTGCATATTGATCCACAGAGGTCCAGCTAATTTATTTGTGAACCCCTTGGAAAAAAGAAAAATCACACAGCCCTTCTCAGAAGAGCCATGAAATGAAGTGGCAAGATGCTGTTTTGCTTTGCTTCCTTTCAGTTTCGCTTAGCAGAATTAGTGTTAAGTCTCCATTACAGAATTTTGAAGACTGCTATCTCATTTTGGGTCACAAACCAACCAGTTTTAGTTCCATTTCTCTGTATAATTTTTTCATTGTCAGGCTTTGCAGATCGATACAGATGTGCTAAGGGAAAATCTGTAAGAAAAACCATGCAGTTCCTATATGCAATGTCCCTTTTTCACAAGACTCATCCACCACTGTTCTTTGGTGCTTGTAGCACCAAATTCATATGCAGCTCTAACACCAAAAACAAATAAGCAGTGACTCGTGTGTGTATGTGGTGTGTTCAGTGCAGCAGATACTGGGGCAGATCGTCAGCTGGTGTAAATCAGCCTAGGTCCATTGACTTTAATGGAAAGTTGCCAACTTACCCCAGCTGAGAATCTGATTATTGTTTTGCAAGTTGTTGCATTAAAGATAAGTGTTCACATTCTGCCCTGTGACACTGGTGTAAGTGGAAGTCACTTCAGTGGAGGCTCTGGAGTCTTGATTAGATTGTACCTTGCCTGGAAAGCAGAATTCAGTTTAAAATCTTAATGACAGTTAAAGCAGTTTTTACCTCTACTGCATTTCACCTCTTCTTTTTTCCTTCAAAGAATAAAAAAAAAATAATAATGGAAAGAGGGAAGAAATCCTAGGCTGCCAAGGAAATTCCCAATGAAATCCCTTTTCTCTGACTCTCTGCTTTGTGCAAATAGTCTATTTGATTTGACACCTACTGCACAAAAGGTTGCCCCTTCTGTCCTATCAAGGCTGGTATCAAGAAAAGGGAGAGAAAAATCGCACAGCTGGTGATACAGAGAACCCAAAGCTACACAAAGACATTCCAGAGGGAATAGCGATCAACATAAAGTGAACAAGCACCCAGACTATTGATTACATGCTGCTCACAGAACACCAGGCATTTCTGCCAACTTCTTTCCACTCTTACACTGAGCTGCAGACAGCATGTTGTACTTTGCATCATCAGTTTTGATGAATAATGCACTGATAAACACTGAAGCCAATATTCTGGAGGAGCTGAGGAGCCAGATGTCATCTGGACCTCCAATAGCTTTAACCCTGGGTCCCTGACAGACACTGAAATAAACACAAGACGTGCACTGCAAAATGGGCAATGCCCAAATGCCAGGTTGGGGACAATATTCAGCTGGCAGGGGTATGAGGAAAGAAAGGGCACTGTGATCCTTTCACCAGTGACTTCCAGAGGTGCTGAGGAAGTGAGAAAGCAGCACCCCGGTGTGAGCTGCTCACTGGAACCACCTGCCAGGTGCAGCATCCCTGGGTAAGCAGGGGTGCCCAGAGCAAAAAAGTGCTGAAGGCTGTTGGCTCCATCCTGCAAGCTGCTGCCTGCTCTGCTTTGAAGGGAGTGAGCCAAGGGGAAGCTTGGCTCTTGGGGAAGCAGGATCCCTGTTTGGAAAAGCAGATGTGTTCTTCCTGCAGCCGTGGGCTGGGTGTGCTGGGGTGGCAATCAGATGGCCACCTCAGTGATCACAGAATCCCAGCATGGTAGGGGTTGGAAGAGACCTCTGGAGATCAACTTGTCCAACCCCGCTGCTAAAGCAGGGTCACTCAGAGCAAGCTGCCCAGGAAATGTTGTCTTTTGTAGATATTTATCTTTTGCCTCTCACCAAACTCATTTATTTATTTAAAGACACTGGAATCTGAGAAAGTTGGGAAATACACCCTTCCAAAACCTTTTCTAAATGCCAACTTCAGACCTTCTGAATTTTTTGTTTTCCTTAGCTTTTCTTTTTACATGATAAATAAACAAACCTTGAAGACTGATGTAAAAACATCTCTCAGATGTCAAAATTGATGGTGATATTATTTAACGGAGACCACTAATTCCATTAATTGAACAGGATCCAGTTTTCCCTGAGACAGAACACCACCAAACCAGGTGCACACCTCTGAATGTGCTGGCCATATGACGTACTCGTGACACTCCAGAGCCTCCTGCTCACGGGCAGCAGTGCATGGAGAGGTTTCTCAAGCCCCGAAACCTCACTTGGTATTTATCTTACATATATCCTCACCAGTCAGGACTGGCTTTTTAAGGCAACCTGTGGGAGTCTAGGTCCGCCCCCCTCAGTGATAAGGTCAGTGCTCAGGGGACCTCAGATCTGTGAAGGTTTCATTTCAGTGAGTCTCAGCAGCACCAGGTACCCTTTAAAATCTCTCACAATTTAGCAATACCACCAGTGAGATTATGCAGTGTGGGGAGTCAACTATTCCAGCCAACCACTCAATAATCCAAGATCTCAGCATGCTGCAGAAGAGCAAAACTTCCTTTTTTTTAATAAATGAGGGGAAAGGCTCTACCCTCCCCAGAAATAGAGTGTAAAGGGCTCATTGCTAGCTCAAAATTCTGTTTAAGGAAGATCTGCTTATATAAGAAGCCAAATTAGGCTCTCAAAGGCTGAGTGTATGCCTAAGCAACGGAAGAGCAGTTTCTCTCTGCTGGCACTGCAACACTGCTAGGGTCAGGAAGCCCCCCTCATGGTTTGCTCCCCAGGAGGAGGGTTGTATTATTTGAAGCATCCTAAATGTTCTGCTTTATTTTACTGCCAGAACTTCGCAAGAAAAACGACGTGTAGAGAAAGAATAGATAGGGCTTAAATGTGGAGGAAGACTGTTTTGCCTCTATTTACTCTGTCCACTTTTTTTCGCACCTGAGTAACCATTCTTGGCATAGTTGGCAAATGCTCTGAGATGTGCCCTACTCCTGCACTGAAGGGAAAGCCAAAAATAGGTAGTGTGCTCCTTATAATGCTACTCCTTATCCATCCAGCTCATCAAATAACTGACAAATGTGAAGCATGAAGAAGGACCTCTTAAAGGAATGAAACAATCCGAGAATGAAAGCGGCATGCACTTGGGAAGTGGTTAAAACAAAGACGTAGATCAGGAAATGTTTACATAGATAAGGGGTAAGCTGTAAAAAGGCAGAGGCAGTGACTATAGTGGAATTTCAATTATAGTGACATTGATGGGCATAGCAGTAGAGGAGTCATTAAGGATGGATGCATGTTTCCGAGTGTGGTACCAAACTGGTTTTTTTTTCGGTTTGAGGAGCAATCAACAAGACCAGGGGCTATTTTGGACTTAGTCCAAGGAAATGAAGCTAGGTGAAATGAATAATATAAAAGATAATAAACCCTTAGGGCTAGGTTATAACATCATCAGATTGGAAACGCTGCTGAAAATATTTGTGAATGGTTATAAAAGTACAATGATTTTGAGGATGGAATGAGTTGAAGAAAGTTGATTGGAATCAACTGTTTGTGGGCAATAATGGAAAGGCAGGCAGTAGTTAAGAAATGGAGAGACTGCTATTTCTAGTCTGTTTATTAGACTCAAAGTAAAAATGATAGCAAAAAACAAGCTAATGTGGCCTCAAAGAAAAGTAATAAAGGTATCAAAATGCTTCCCTTATTTAAAAGGCCAGGCATCCTTGAAAAATGGGAAGCTTTGGCAGTTCTGAAATGAATGAGAACAACATGGAGAGAATACCAACAAGGAATAATATCCATTAAATATTTCAATCAAGACTGAAGCCAAGTTGCTCAAGTGTATGCATGCAATGTANTTCAGATGCTCTTTCCAGTATTTCTTGGGATTTAAAAAAAAAAAAAGAAAATAAGAAGGAGAAAAGAAAAGAAAACAAAACCAAAAAAGAAAGATGATAATGAAACATGGAGCACTCATTTGTATCTATTGCCACGAATAAAAGGACCAGGGCTCAGGCTTTCATCCAGAGCAGAGTTCCCAAGGCTGTGACACAGGGAGGATATGAATTAGGGCTATTCAAGGAGTGCACCCTTAAGGAAGCTGCTGAAAAATCAGGGTAATAACTTCCATGCAGAGGGTCTGATCCCACTCTTGAGGTGCTGAAAACCACTTAGGTCTGATCCCACTCTCGAGGTGCCGAAAACCTTTTCAGAAGTGGCTGCAAAAGAGCTGGTGCAGAGTCTACCCTAGTAATGTGGTGGCTGTTCCCACTTGCTGTGACAATCTGGAAGATTCAAAAGAAGTACTTCTTGATCCATACAGATTGCCTCAAGGGCATGGTCAGATGATCAGAGAGGTGCTTCAAGCATATGCATTTCTTTTTGCAGAGATGCAGCCAGGTACTCTGCCTCTCCTGGGGCTTCCAGCTGGGAGGAGCAGTAACTTCCCCCAGTAAGATAACAGAGTTCTTCCCAGTTTAGCTGTGTTTTCAGCTGCCATTTCTGAGCAAACTCTCTGTACCTTCTCCTGAGTGCCAGTTTGTCACACCAGAGTGGATCTTTTCATTCTGCTCAAGCAGCAGCGTGAGAGCCAGAGTCACCTGGCTGCATCTCACCCAGGGATGGAAACCAAAGACATTGCCTGGTAGGAGTCTCAATAGAGAGACAGGCAGGCATCAGAAGCTCTTGAAAACAGGAGGCCGTGTGGTGGGTCGGGGGAATGTGCTGAGGGAGGTACTTTGCCTCTTCTTGGGGAGAAACAGGATGTCCTTGGTGAGAGCGTGCTGCAGTCAGCAGAGAGCCTGGCCAGGCAGAGACAGGGCTGGCCACGCCTGGCTGAGCAGCACTTCATGCCCCCGTAGGGATGTGTTGTTCAGCTGGCAGCATCTCCTGCTGCTGTACAGAGCCCGTGACAGGGATTGCTGCTTCTTCCAGGGAAGGAGGTGCCAGAACCTTCCTCCTTCCTTCCCCACAGACACTTATTTCTCAGCCAGTCAGGCCATGAGGTTGAACTCCAATCTCTTCTGGTATCCAGAAAGGCTGGAGTTGTTTGCTTCAGTTCAGCATGGAGAGCTCAAGATGCCATATGTCAAAGCAGGCCTCATGTCTAGCTTCCAAGCTCCAAGACATCTCTTCTGATTTTCCCAGTGTGCTTATGTTGAGGACAAAATGATGACTTCTGTGCTACACTGATGACACACAAATAGCCCCAGAAGCTAGAATAGGACCAATTTAAGTGGCTTTTTAGTTCAGCTACAGATTTTTTACTCCATTCTCACCAGGTACCTTCAAATCACAAGACCACTGATAACAGAAAAATGGCTTTGTTGATTACACCAACTCCCACATGGGTGAACCTCCTTGTAAAACACTGAAACCACATGCAGATGAACCCTGAAGCCAGATGGTTTCTGGTTGTTGTGATTTGAAGGATCTCTCAGTAACCCTTATGCCAAGGTTTCCATGATGAAGGCCAAAGGTGAAACAAGACTGAGGAGGATCATGAATGGTTCCTGGATCTTGCTGCAGTGGTTCAATGTGAATTAGGAACAATATTATATTCAGCAGTTTTCCACAGAAGTAAATGTGGTACAGGATAGAGAGGAACCAGGTACCTAATCCAGAGACTGGCAGAGATTGTGAATTTGGCCTCAAAGATAAAGATGAAAAGTAGTTTATTTTGTCCACTTGCATGGTCTGGAAATGAATCCAGCCCCAATTGAGCTTACCAAGTCCCCAAATTGCAGTTGGGGTTGGAGTGTGAAAGGTGTCCAAATATAAGCAAGATTTCAGTTTGAGTGCCACCCTTCACCCATCAGTGAGACTTCTTGGAGACAGAGGATGGCCTTAAATGAAACTGCAGTTTATTGCATGAATCCTCTCTCCTCAAACACTTCAGCACCTACCAAGCACTGAGCATTTCCCACCTCTCCCCACAGCCTCCTCTCCCTGCAGCTGCTGCCCCACTGATTCACATGCCCCACTGGAGCTTGCAGGACCCCTGCTAGCCTCTACTGTAAGCTGGCCTGAGGAGATGCTTCATGCTGTGCTTACAAAACCTACAAAACTTGGTGGAAATTTCAGCCCTGAGATAATGATCCAAATTTCCATGAGCCTGTAAAATCCTCCAAAAAATTAGCTGGGAGAGTGCAAGATCATGCATACCTGTGCAGAATTGCTTCTTACCTAGACAAGGAACCAGAGAGCAAGATGTAAAAGGAGAAAGTGAAACAGCAGGACTGTATCTTCCTCTCTAGAAAATTCTGAACTACAGAGATACAAACACCTCTTGCCAAAGAAAGTGTGCCCAGGTGGGCAGCAGAGCCAATGGCATCCTGGCCTGGGTCAGGAGCAGTGTGGCCAGCAGGAGCAGGGAGGTTCTTCTGCCCCTGTGCTCAGCGCTGGTCTGGCCACATCTTGAGCACTGTGTCCAGTTCTGGGCCCCTCAATTCAAGAGAGATGTTCAGGTGCTGGAAGGTGTCCAGAGAAGGGCAGCAAGGCTGGGGAGGGGCCTGGAGCACAGCCCTGTGAGGAGAGGCTGAGGGAGCTGGGGGTGTGCAGCCTGCAGAAGAGGAGGCTCAGGGCAGACCTCATTGCTCTCTGCAGCTACCTGAAGGGAGGTTGTAGCCAGGTGGGGTTGGGCTCTTCTCCCAGGCAACTAATGACAGAACAAGAGGACACAGCCTCAAGCTGTGCCAGGGCAGGTTCAGGCTGGATGTTAGGAAGAAATTCTTCCCAGCAAGAGTGATTGGCATTGGAATGGGCTGCCCAGGGAGGTGGTGGAGCCGCCATCCCTGGAGGTGCTGGAGAAAAGCCTGGGTGGGGCACTTAGTGCCATGGTCTGGTTGGTTGGCTAGGGCTGGGTGCTAGGTTGGGCTGGGTGAGCTTGGAGGTCTCTTCCAACCTGCTTGATTCTATGATTCTATGAAAACAGTTATGGTTTTAAAAAGTAAAATCTGGAGAAAACAAGGCTAATGCTGATCCATAAAACTCTGGGAAGCTGAAATCAGGATGCCCTTCTCTCCAACCATCAGTATAAATTGAGGATCAAAGAAAGGATTGCACAAGTGTAGAAAGCAGAGTAAATTTTTATTTTAATGTTTTAAATCCTACCACACAGCCTGGTCATGGAGAAGAGCAAGCCCCAGCATTTGTGGCAGTAGAACCTGCCACATATTTGCCCTGGGTAATGAGCTCAAAGGAGGAGATTTGAAAGAAGACTTTGCATTGTTTGAGGAGGCTCTGGAGCAGAGGGAGGGTGGAATTCCATCTGTTCACTTCCCCGCGGTTCAGTGAGCTGCTTCACTTTTAATGGTTCACTAAGCTGTGACACTTAGCAGAAATTACGGTAAATGTTTTGTAAAACCTTTATATTATCATTTAAGAATCCACATGACAAGATCACTGAAAAACTAACCCTTTGATCTCTGTCTCTTGTGAGGGTTTTGGGGTTTGGTTGGTTTTTTTTGTCTGATAATGGAGACAATGTGCCATGTGCCACTGAGGCTGCATAATGTGTTGGTGTGCTCGGTTCACTTTGCCCCCCACCCCTGTTTTAATGGCATTCTCTGTGGTGGTTTTTCCATGCCATAGAAAAATAAACCAAGCCCAAAAAAAGTATATTGTTGCCCTTACATTTTATAGTCACCTCAGCAGCTCCCATGTGTCAGGAGAGCTGACAAACAGCTCACACTCCAGCTCAGATAGGAAGTACCCCATGTTACTGATCAGGTGGAATTCCACTGTGCCTGCTTGAGTGACCCTGTGAACAATGTAAATCATTAAGTAAGCCTTTGCAACGGTGCAGAAAGATGGTGGGGGAAGGGAGCCCTGTATCTGGTGCTTTTTCATTGCAATTTCACAGGAAGACTGTTTATTTTCTATAAGCCTTTGAAGAAGGCCACGTGGTAGTCAAGAAGTTCCATTTGACTTGAAGACAGGGACAGAAAGTCATGGTAAATGCTTGTGCACTTCTGTGTTTAATCAGCATTTAGGGCATTTTTTTCCTCCTTTCCATCAGTTTTCAGCACTTTCTTGTTTAAATCAGTCTTTTCCATCTGGAGAAAAGTCTTTGGAGTGTCTGGAAGACTTGGAGCAACCATTTGGATGTCTTCACTGCTGCAGAAATTGGCCCTTTAAGTACCATGAGAAAATCTGTATCTTTTTTCCATCTTTATCCTTTTGCAAAGAAGGGAAAGGCATGGAAATGAAGTCAGGCTCCCCACAGATCCATTGCTCTAGTCAAAGGAAATGCCTTACAGCTTCTTTAGATCAACCACACTCCCTCATCAACTGCACCATGCAGGTGGCGCGTCTTGGAAACAGGGAGCCTGAAACACAAATGGAGGCTACAGATTCCAGGCCTTTGAGATCATTCTTACCTTCTCCAGCCTCCAAGAATAAATACTAAAGGCTCCTTTGATCATTTTTACCTTCTCCACCCTCCAAGGATTAAATACTAAAGGCTGCTTCGATGTTCAAAGACAGCTATTTGCAGATTCAGAACCATTATTTTCCTTTTACCAGTCACGTCTGATCCATGCCACAGACAGGAGTTCACATCATGAGTTCAAGCCCTTTGCTGTGTGAAGACATCCCATAAGAAACAGGTATCTCAAATAGGTAGATTCTGAACTGGGATGGTGTCCATAGCACTGCTTTCATTGTGCTCACGTTTTACCAAGCTCAGCACATTTTGCAACCAATATTTTTAGATATCACAAAGGAAAATTCTCAAGTAGCATGTAGTTAAATAAAGCCAGTGAGTTCTTGAAATAGCTCTGCTGCTCTGTTGGCCCTCTTGGTGAAAAACATCCATTTTCCTCCTACAAGGTGGAACCCACCAGAAGAGCAAAAAGATGCTCAGAGCATTTATGAGAAGGCTGATAACTATTCACTGAGAAGAGACAGAAGTCTCCAGAGAGGGAGGAAGAAGCAAGGACTGCAAGGGAGTTTCAGGTGGAAGAACATGATGATTTGGACAAGCCAGTAGAAATCAAGAGGAAGGAAGAGGATGGGCTGGTTGGGATCCCAGTTGCAAGTAGCTTCATCTTGTTCCCTCTACCTGCAAGGCACTACTGACCTCGAGAATTTGTAGCACAAATAAATGAAACAGAAGCAAGCAGCTAAATATTGGCACCGTAAGTGTGTTTTGCATTGCTTCCTGCATCATCTCCATCCTGTACTTTGCCCATGATCCCAGATCATCCACACAGCTCAGGAGGATCTCAGCTGGGGAAGCCCTCACATCACACTGCTCTCATGCTGCTTGCTTCTGGCTGTCTCTGAGTTGGCTCAAACAGGCACTAAGGCAGCAAGAACCCACTCTGCCTGCCTCATCCCCCCCATCAACTCTGCTGAAATGCAAGTCCAAATATTTCTGTTCAAGCAGTGCCCAGGCCTTTTTTTCCTTCCTCTTCTGGGATTTGCAAAAGCTCATTTGAACTGTCATGTCCCTGTATGGGTGCAGTGCCCAGTGCTCTGTGTTGCAGGACACACTACCTCTCAGTCTAAAGGGTGCAGTGCCCAGTGTTCTGTGTTGCAGGACACACTACCTCTCAGTCTAAATGTGGAATCCTTCCTGCAGAAGTCTCCCTATCTCATGAAGCTGGAAAAGCATGGCCAATACAGAGCAAATAAATCTATCTGCATGTGGACTTTGACTGGTATCAAACTGGCTCATTTATTGCCACAACTCTTTGCTGGGAGATTTTTGTTCTGCTGTAGAGCTGCTAAATTCCCCTTGAGTACTATTAGTGTTGCTGCTTTTTATGTCTCTCTCCATGACACTACTCAATGCAAGTTATAATTAACTCAGAGGAAGTAGAAGGGGATGGACTCTGTCTGTTTAGGGGAAGATGGGTATGGAATGGAAGAAGATAATGCCAAATAACCTTTGGGCTTTCTAGTATCCCCTGAACACTTGGGCCTCAGTTATTTTTAGATCTCACCTTTCTACTGAGAGGCAGCCCAAAGCCTGTTGTCAGCCACAAAGCACAGCAGTCAGGACTAATTTTCAGGGCTGAGGAAGGACTTGAATAACTTGACTTACAAGACCTTTGTACTGGCCTTTTGCACAAGACTGGTTTTTAGCCTTGGAGAACTTTAGAAATCACACCTGGCTGAGATCCTAGTATCAAAGGTGAAAATGTGCCTGTTTTCCAGCAAGAGTGGACAATCCAGAGAGCTATTTATTGCTTAACTAGTGAAGTGTCAAATGCAGGACACATAGATTCCCATGTTTGTGCATGTACAAGGGCTAGTGTGCAGCTGAGAGAGGGTAGCACAGTGCTTCCAAAGGTCCATGCACTTGAACAGGAGCCTGACAAGGCATCCTGCACTTTTTGAATACTTCACTGGGGAAGAAGAAAAGGACAGAAAACCTAGCAAACTACTGGCCACACTGCATGTGCTTTGGACACAGAAATTATTCCCCCCCCAGCAGCAAATAGTGAATTCTAATAGGATCTTAGTGATAAGCTCACAGAATCCATGGAAACCAACAAATAAAATGTCCTGACTGACTCTGGCATCTGTCCTGCAGGTACATCCAGCCATGAGGAACTTCATTCAGCTGAGTAAACCTACTAAGTTCAGCAGAAGCTCACTCGTGTGCACGTTACTCACCTGGCTCTCAGTAATGTGCACTCCCAGCCTAAATAGTTCACACTGCTGAACCATTCAGAGAGTGAGTTTCTGAACCAAGAAGCCATTTGAATAAATAGCATGCTATTTTGATCTGCATTCTAATTTGAAAACTCATCATTATTTACGTGATAAACATAAATGGTGCATTTGGAGTTGTTACAGTCCCTCATTTAAATCCATATTTAAGCATTATGAAAAGGAGGGTTGAGTCAGTAGATCATATTAGCTGTAGAGCAGATATTGCTGTTGATCAAATCTATTTTCTTACTGCCCAGTGTGCATCAAGTCCATATGATAAAAAGTCCTTATGACATATTTACTGCTGTGTGAAATGATGTGGTCATTTTTAATTTCTTTGTATTTTCTCTCTAATATTCTAAGCAGCTTGGTGTTCTCTGAGAAGAGCAGTCTTGCTCTAGGTGATCTCAGCTAGGTGACTGTAACTGATGAGCTCCCAATGTTTGACAAACGTTTCCACAAATATTTTCCCCCTCACTCAGTGAGGCCTGTGATGTTCTGTGAGCATGTCCTCCTCACAACAACAACAACAAAAAGGCATGTCAACTCCATAAACTCTTTTCCCAGCCAGAAAACACCATCTCATTACTCTCGTTTCCCTGTTTTGAGCCATTGAGTGGTGCTTAGAGACATGGTTTAGTGGTGGACTTGGCAGTGTTAGGTTAACTGTTGGACTTGATGATCTTGAAGATCTTTTCCAACCTAAAGAATTCTATGATTCACTGATCCACCACACCAATAACCTGGTAGCATTTAGATCTAGTCTCCTTGCCCATCAACTCTTTTGCAAAGCTGTTTTAGTAGAAATGAGCCTGATGGTCTCTTGCTGCCACTCTTGGGCCCATCTTGGACATTGGGCTCTCCTGACAACACTAACCACACAGTGGTGGCTCAGCCAGCCACTGGGTCTGCCCTGCTGCAGGAATAGGTTGTCAAGAGGCAGATTAATCTTTTCACTTCTGTTCCTCAGACAGATGAAGGTACCTCCCAAATTCTGGAAAGATCTCTACAGCTGATGCAAAAGGGAGAGGCAGTATCTCTTCCATCTCGTGCATGGCAGTGAATGATTTCCTGCTCCATGCTGGGCCAGAAAGACCAATTTCATTCTTATTGCTGTAGTCAATGCTATATCAAATACCTGTGCATTCAGAAAGAGGTTTAAATGTAAACTAGAGGGCTCAATTTCAGCATGTGGCCATGTGCTGGAAATTTTCCTTCTTGTCTCCACCTCAAGTGCAATCAGAAGGTGTCTGCCATTACTGTGACTTTATTCATATGGCACAAAGTTTTGAGGGACTAATATTTATAGGACACTCTTAGCTGCTATCATTTTATGTACATTCTCCATGTATGCTTGGAGGGAAGGAAGAGGCAGAGTTTTGTCTGCAGCAGAAGTGCTCTCTTTCCACACACTCCCTCTACTTAGGTCACATTTTGAAAGCTGGTTCTGTAAAGTAAGGGGAAGCAAAGTTCAGGCAAAGTTCATCAAAGTCCAGATAATAAAATATTTCTGAAAACTAATGTATTGAAGGAAGCTAATACTTTGTCCTTAAAACTGAGATTATCTTTACAAAATCCCAGTGGTTGTTGCTGTTAGGCAAAGCTTCTAGAGGACCCCCATAAGTCCTTGTTTCCATCATCAGTGAGGACAGCAATCGGCAGGGTCCCACCCCATGTGCCGCTGTGTTTTGTGACCTTGGGTGAAAACTGTTTCAGGCTGAGACTGGGAGATGAGTCAGAGAGAATGGGAGGAACAAGGAAAAGGCAAGACAAATGAAATGGCAAAATAAGGGCACCGTTCTGCTAGCAGATGTTCGCTGTTCTTGCAGTCTCATTTTGTTTAAATGTTTGAATCAATGCTCTTAGTTTAATAAAAAACAAAACAAAACAAAACAAACCACCCCAGATGCAAGATTTTCAGCTAAGTGTTAGGAGTGAATGTCAAGGCACAGCAAGCAATCTGCATGTCCCCTGGGACTGTGTTTTTTTGGTCCAGGATAGGAAACCTGTTGTTAGAATTGTTCCCAGATTATATCCCACTGGCCCTGATTACCTTCATGTTGGGGAAACGTCTCGAGGGAGGTAAATTGCCTAGAATCATTTGCAACAGCTGCCAGCAACTGTGATTCTATGTTATTACAAAAGCAATCTCCTTTCCTGGGAATTTGATTTGCAAAAATAGAAGAATTAATAGAAATAGAAAGAAAGGTTTTAAAATAAGATCGAGTTCCAAGATGTGGATGCCTTTTTTGACACAAGTATCCCTTATGCTCTCAAATGGGAACAACCGCAGAGTGACTGTCACAAGGTGGTACCTGCTTATGAAAAATAAATCTCTCCCTTGAATTTAGGTAGGCTGGAGTCAATATTTCTTGCAGAAGAAATCTCTCCTTTAAGCTCAGTATATTTTCTGGAACAATGGATATTGAATTGTGTCTGTTAATATAATCACTTGACATCTACCGTTTTGTATATTTCGTGTTCCAGTGAAACCTTCTCTGTATTGCTAATGAAATAATTTTTTTTTATGTTCTCAATAATCATTATTCTCTTTAATGAAAAGTTAGGGCAGATCTTTCAGTCCTTACATGTGGGAATAATTTCTACCCTCACATTACTTTCTTGAGTAACTTAAGCTGACTTGAGTGAATTAAAGTTTTGTAGGGATGGCTTGTTCATAACTTAAGTGCTAATTGACATCTATTTCAGAACACGACATTCTGGAATAAACCCTGCTTTAAGACACTAATGCAATTATGGATTTTATAACAATTAGTATAATTATGCTTTGGGTAATAAGTCATTGCAGTGGAATGTAAGGTAATGTCTCCTGCCAACTGCCTTCCAAAATCCTCTGTCAGAGTTGGTGGGAAAGACCTCTCCTGAGTCACACACAGCATCTCCCACAAACATGGTGAAATAAAGGAAGGGGAGACATGACACTTCTGTCTTTTAACTCTGAGGCACAACTAATGCCAGGGCTTGGAAAATTTGCAGTTCACAAAGAAGTTGTTTCATTTCAATGCCTTTACATCAGAAGAACAGCCAGGTCCAAACAGAGTGGTGTCCTGATTTTGCTGGGACAGAATCCCAGGCCTGCCATGGGCTGCAGGCTATCAGCAGCTCTGAGTCAGCCAGGACAGCTGCCTGGAGTTGGCTACAGGTGTGTCCCAGGTCATTATCATCACACTGTATAAAGGGGAAAGTCTGAGAAAAAAAGGAATTTCCTGAGGGAGCCTTCTACTTCCACTCCTCCTGGTCAGGTTCATCTTCTTTCTCCTGCTCTGGAGTGCTGCCTTTTTGGATATTGTGACTGCTGCAGCTTTGCTGGGCTGAGTATCACTTTATATATTTTGTGTTGCCATCGGTACCAATGTGGTTATTTCATTCAATTAATTTTCATTTCAGCCTGTGGGTCTTCTCCTTTTCTTGATCCCCCTTTTCTGCTGGAGAGGGGCTGCTGAGTGGTAGAGCAGCTGCTAGAGTGTAGCCTCAGATCTGAGCCAAACACAGACAAGTGGTCAGTCTGATATGTGATTAACAGCTGAAGTGAGCCACTGGTGCTCTATTTCCTATCCCCTGCTCTGCCTCCTCTTTAACACTCAGGTAACTGTCAGAAAGGGACCCAGCTATTACAGATGACAAGGGGTAAATGCCTTCATGTTGTCCTCCAAAGGTTAAGGTTTACCAACCTCAGTTGGAAGCCACAATCTCCAATAACCATTAATCCACTAAACTCCAGTACGAGTGAACATATTTATGGCTGCAGTCACTAAAGGGTGAAATAAAGATTAGTTTTTAGTTAGGAACGCAAAGCTTTTTTAGATCAATACAGACCTACTGCTGAAATCAATCTAAAGTTTGGAATTTTTAAGTAAAGATTTACTGGGCTTCCTTGTACAGTTAATTTTCCAAAGGGGGGATAGTCTCAGCAATGTTACATAGTAATCAAATTGAGTAAACACTAGTCAGTTCGTAAACTGACCCCAGTTATGCGCATAGCAAATGAGTGTACAGCAATAAAAACACCCATAATGTGGACAGTAAATTTGCCAATAAACAGGTAAAGCCAAAATGCACATATAGACTAACAGGATAAAATAATAGTAGCTACATTTGCCTATTTGAAAACATAAATAATCAATAGACATTAATAATGAAGCTGTTCGTGCGTTTCTTTATTACTGTGCATATTAAGTGTTTCAATTATTTCTACTTAGTTTGATAGATAAATGTATATGCACATTTTATGCCTTGAAAAGAACATGGGATTGCTCTTCAAAACAAAAGCTACCATTTAGATGAAAGAACAAGTGGACTGGAAATACACAGCTTGTTATACCCCTCTGCTGTTCATGTTTGATGCATGTATACAATTTATTATGCAATTTCTTGAGATTTGACAAAGTAATTGTCTGGCAAACCATAGCTTTAATGATAGGTTTTCTGCTTCGTACAAAAGGTCTGAAGGTAGTGTAGGAAAATGACTTAATAGATCAGTGTCTATAAATGCTGCTAATATGTATTATATATATGTATGTGCAATGGCAGCCCAGGTTATTTTCTGACTTACTGCACAATATGTTGTGAGATTCCATGTGGTAAATTAATTTTTAATTTTTTTTTTTTTGTGTGTGTGTGTGATCAGAGTTGCTGCATGAAATTTTCCGTGTCGAGCTGGAACTTCTAAAATAACTCAGGTCACTGCCCAAGCTTTAATCTCGGTGTCTGTCACTGGGAGCTCTTGATGGTGGGCTGAGGGCTGTGAGGAAGCCTGGATGTTAGAACAGCACCAAGGTAGCTTAAAAAGAAAAAAGCCAGAGTTTCTGTTGTTAATCCCACTTTAAAGGGCTTCTCACTTGGCAGTTAAAACCCATTCAGGTCTGAAACCAAAGTCGAGGTGCAATATATAAATTAGCTTTTAAATCACCTTCATTTTAAATCATTGTGGCCATTCTTGAGATTAGGATTTCTGTGCTCCTTAAGTTTTATTATTTTGAACACTTTTTCAGTCTTTTGTAACTAAAATAAGACTAATTTTAAAAAATGAAATTTCTCAGCAGAGGGATGTTCTTCATTTTGCCTGTCTCCCTGTTTTATCATCAGTAAAGGACTATTGGCCAGACTCATAGCTTGTGTGAGTGAGCACTGGGTCCACTAGGACTGTCCCTTTACATCAGCAATGAACCTTTGTCTGCTGGTGAGCTGTACTCCAGTGAAGTTAAACTAGAAACCTTTTGCATTTTTCTCCAGTGTCATTTCTCAGCCCTAGGATATTTGGGATGTTTGTTTATATCTTGGTGTACACGGATGTGAGGTATTGGGCAGAAAGCAAGATGTTATCTTGTGAGCAATAGGTAGATGAAAATCACCCAGACAACTGGAGCCCAAGGTGAAACAAAGAGCTGGGATTCTGGTGACTAGGCTCCAACATCTTTATTCTGGTTGATTTTGCTTTTTTAAAGAACTACATCTACTCTCATACTTTTTACTTCTCATATACTGTTCATGAGTTTGGTAACAGGGAAGACTAAAGTCTCCTCTTAATGCTCTGGTACAACAGAAATAGAACTGTTGTTGATTTCCTCATGTTTCCTGTTTGGCACCAGGGAAATATTTGAAAAGGTGAGGAGGAAACAATTTCCAGCTGTGAATGGTTGGCACATCCTTCATACCAAAGCAGACCACAGAAGATCTGGTCAGATTCCCAGTCACTGTCACTCAGAACCAAATACAAGGGTGCTTTTGTTATGTGAACCAGATACTGACCTGAACAGCTGCCTGGTGACAGTGAGCCTTGCCAGCCAGCCATTGATGACTTTTTTTTGGTTTCTACTATCCAAGCCGGACCAGAACCAGGAACTTGGACACAACTGTTCACTTCAAGAATCAGAGAAACACTTTAGCAAAGGAAAGGGATTATTTTTATGCTCCTTTTTTCTCCCCATTCAGAGTAGCTGCTGCCATAGTCTTATCTTCCCTGACAAAAAAGTACATTTGGAGATACATTTTTTTGATGCACCAACTCCAGGTTGCTGTTTTGCAGTTGGACCTAGTGGAGACAAAAGAGAGGTCCTTGTTTATGTGGGTAGTTAGTTGGGTTAAGTCAAAGCCGCTACCAGAGCTCACCAAAATCACTCACACTCAACAGTGAGGGTCAGCAACAGTTATGCAGCCTTCACTACTACACAAAGTTAAAGATTACCAGGTTTTAATCTTGGGAAGCCTTGTTTCCATGTTTTGTTTGTTGTTTTTCCTCTCAATAAGCTAGCTAACTTGAGTTAGCAGGTTCTAACTTCAAAAATACAGTTTGAGATATGGGGAGGAAGCAGCACATTGACTATTTCCCAGGGGTGAAGAGGTATGGTTACTGAGAAAGCAATGACACATGATCCCCACAGAGAGATCACCTTTTCCCCCTCTGCAGTAGAACAAAACTGCACTATTTAAGCACAGCCCTAGTATTTAAGCAGCCAGGTCAGTAGGTGGTCTGTGTTATCTTAGAAACATGGAGTAAAGCAAGGGGAGGCTGTAAATCTTAACTCACATTTCTTTTGCTTTTTTTTTTTTTATACTTATGTTTAACTTATGCCTTCAAGATGATGTCAATGAATAAGTACCTTGGTAGTCAAAGTTAACGTCACATTTTATTTTAAATCATTATTTCCTCATGAAAGAGTTGCCATCCAGTCAGCCCTCTCTGCAACATCCAAAGGGAGAAGACAATCTTGGGACAGTGGAAATGGAGCACTTCAGGAAAGGTTTCTGTCCCCAGAGCACTTAGATGTGATGGAGAACAAAAGTCTTTGTCAGCAGACTTTGCCTGAAAAGGAATTAATATTTTTTTTGCAGAACTCTTCTCTCCCTTAAAAACTGTTATTGCTCCCTTGGGGCTTGTGAGAGCCACGTTAAAACTATGGATTATGTATTGCTTCAGTACAACAATCCAGCTAGTTCCTCTTGGTCTGAAGCTTGTCCTTTCCCTCATGTGCCCCAAGATGCTGCTTGAAAAAACAAACCAAAACAAACAAAAAAACCACATACCAATTTAACTGGGATGGAGTACACTCTGACTTTGGAGCAATTCTGCTATCACCACCAATGTATCCTCCTTGTAGTTGTGCAGTGAGTCCTGCATGCAGCAGGCCGGGAAAATTCAGCCCAAGCGAATGGTGATGCAGACACATCCTGTGTCAGAAAAGCATTCCCTTTCAAGAGAGCACTTAAGAATATGCTTTGAGAAATGCTTAAATGCTTTCCTGAACAGAAATGGACTTAAGCAGAAGAGAGTATCCCTTAATTGGGAGTACAGTGCAGACACAATCACTAAAGCTTGCATTATGTGCCTGAAAATCGAGTCCCAGAGCATAAGCTTTTCCGAGTGATGGTTAGAGGGTTCCTAGTTGTAGCGTGGTTCTGTACAGAAGGATTTGCTTAATCCACCTTGCTTTTAGATTGCATTTTCCCCAAGCTTAGCTGCTTCTTTTAACAGTTCTGAGTTCTGCCCCCTGCAAGTTATTTTAATAACTCTTTCAGAGGCAATGCCTTATATTTGACTTTTCAGAAGCTACTGGTTTTCTAAAAACTTTATTCATGTTATCTCAATTGCACAGCACTGCAGTGAATGGCATTTTTATTTTTTCATGTACTTTACCCTGGTACCTTTTGGGGGACTGCAAGAGGAGGAAGTTTGTCTTTGGGTGCTTTTAGGGTCCTGTTTATCATCTCCTAGTTCTCCCCACCAGAGCTTTGCCTAAGCAGGGCCAAACTCTGAATACTTCATTGTACTGCAACTCTGTTACAGAAAACTTTCTGTTCTGTATACAGGCATAGAAACAATGCCTAAAGATATGTCTGTGTGTATAAATAAAACCAGGCAGTATTCCTGGAGGCATCTCAAAGCACTATGCAAGCACAGATTATCCAGGACACAATGCAGGTGATCAGGATGCCTGTGACACCTCTGGGGCCAGTTGTGCCAGTCTCTAGAGCCACACAGTTGTGACAGCTACTGGCACAGCAAGTAAACATGCAGAAATACCCAGCTGGGGGTGGAGCTGGGCAGATGTGCTCAGCAAGGCTGATGGACCACAAGCTGGGAGAGCCTTGGACTGCACTAATGAAAACCCTTTTTAGCATTTGTTAACTGAAGCACAGAGACATTAAAGGATGCACCTGGGTCAAGGTTGTTACAGCTATATTAGATCCAAGATAACTTTTGGTCTCAGATCTCTCTCTTTCCTAGCTCCTTGCAATCCTAGAATCATTAAGGTTGGAAAAGACCTTCACGATCATAGTCCAACTGTTAACCCAGAAGTGCTGATCACCTCTCACTTTCCAGAGAAAAGGCCTCCTCAGGGAAAATCAAGCCACCTGGAAGCTTTGGATGGTTCCCAGGTCCTAACCTCAAAGTGTGGAAGCCAGTGTGGGTACAATCACTGTGTGCCAGTGGTGGAAATCCAGACATCCAGAGCTGTGGGATCTGGCTCTAACAACCACCTCCTCAACCTCCTAAAATATTCCTCTCTTGCCCTATTCCTAGACTGACCCTGTCAGACAATGGATGAAGTGAGTAGTTCATCTGTACACCAACAATAGTGTGCCTGAGATGCCAGATCTACCTTTAGAGGTGTGAGCTTGCAAACTTCCACATCAGAAGCTTCAGGGTGGATTATTTTTCTGTGGTGAGAGATCTCACTCACAGGAGGCTCTGGTGTTCTACCATTTGAAATTCAACAGTGGCAGAAATGCAGACTGAGGTTTCAACAGGCAGGCAACATGCACAAAGGCAATTTCTGCACTCCAAACAGCAGCAGCTAAAGCTCACAGCAATCTCGATGACAAAGGGGCAGGTGTTCAGAATTAACACTTATTTTTCTCCTTCATAATTAAGATATTGTTCATGTAACCTGATTTCTGAGCTCTCCAGGATATCAGTGTATAGTGCAACAACAAAATCTGCAAAAAGTCCTCCTCTAAACACTTGTGCAGAGATGGGTTTCATATTACAAGCACAGATAATAATGTTCTCAGCTTCTCTCTCATATAATTGCTCTGAGAAGTACTTACCTTCCTTATTTACCAAGTTTGCTCTCTGGGATTTTAACAACAATGACCTATAATGTCTTGAGGAAGGCCTCTTCTTTACTTGCAAGATGTGATTTGTTTCATTGTGCACTATTGACCTCCCTACTACAAGCTCTGCAATGAGGCTTCTGTAAGTTGAGGAGTCTGAATGGATGGAAGGAAATGACCTGAAGGAAGACAAACAAAGCATAACCTGTGGTTCTGAAAAGCTGAAAGCACAGGGCACTGCTCACTATTCTTTGGAAATCCTGCTTGGGGATAGAGCCCTATAGCTATGACAGGGAAGGCTCAGGAATTAGTAACGTTCAGTGCCTTGAGAGAGGTACTCCTCACTCTTGGTGGTTGTCCTGAAGTCTGTGATGGTCTTAGGCTTACAGAGATGTGAAATGCTGCGTAGACCAACTGGCAAGCACTAGTTTTGTTCAGAAAAAAACCCAATGGGTAATTTTACATGGTGCAAGTCTAAGACCAACTGTAGAAGAAAGAAAACAGGTAGTATATTCTGCTGATAGTTGTTGTCTCTTAGAGATGAACTTTAATTCTCTACAGATACAAATTTTGAAAAGCACCCAAGGGAGTTAGAAATTTGGAAGCTTCCCTTCAAAAGTGTCCAAGTCCATTTAGAAAATACCATATTTGGTGGTTTTGGAAATATTTGTCCAATGTAATTCATAAGTGACCACAGATTAGATACGTAAGTAAGGTTGAACTTTATTTCAACTTGAGTTAGTGTAGCAAAGTTCAACAAAAATTAACCAGGTCTTTTTTGCTAATGAGCAAAACACACCAGTATGCTAGTCCCAGAAACTTGCTACACACTGGCACAGGCATATTTTGGCAGCTTACAATGGTATAAAAGCATGTGACACATCAGTCAGTGGAAACTGACACAAAACCCCATGGGGATTGCTTACAGCCATGACAGCAATAAAGTTCAGCAGCACAAGCATGCGATGAAAATTGTTCTTCCCATCTACTACAGGTGGGAGACAACTCACATCACTGAAGACACCAGCTCCTACCAAAATGGAGGAGCCTTAGAAGCCATCTCTCTCTTCACCTGATCGTGGTCAACAGGGAACAAAACAAAGAAAATGGTTTTAGGAGCACCATGTGATGGAGTCATTCCTTTGGGAAGAATACTATGCCCTAAACCACCATCTGCCCAATTTCTCTTGGAAATTTCTTGCAGAAATAAATGACATCCAAAGGGGGAGGAGAAAGGGAGCTATCTGGTGAGAAAAACCAGAAAGCTATGGCAGAACTTTTTCTAAGGTCACCAGAAAATAAAAGCAAAAACTGCCTTGATGCCTTTCAGTTCCAGTCTTTGCATTCCTGAGCAATCTGACTCCAGCTCTGTAAATGTATTGGCATCCTTGGCCAAGTCAAAGACCATGAGACCTGGAATTGAAAGTCCTGCTTCTGGTGTGTATTTTAATTAATGGAAGCCTGGGTATTACCTGGAAAGGGGAGGGGGCTCACGGCTTTCACACCAGGTAAAACTTTCTGTAAGCACTCACTTCGGTTTCCTTTCATGTGCATTTTAGTCAAGGGCACACA
>VWYK01044885.1:309-18627 GCA_013399775.1 Semnornis frantzii | reverse complement strand
ACTCAATGTGTGGCCTCACCAGATCTCAGTTAGATGAGATTATTTCTTGTCCACAAACAAATTCTAATAAGACTAAGGATAGTGGAGATATCTACAAAGCTGAAAAAGGAGTCATTTTGTGCCATTAGAAACCAAAGTGAATTCTGGTCTGACCCAGAAGATTGGTAAATTTCACAGGCTAGTCCACAAACGTCCATCAAAGACAGGTTTGTGAAGTGACTTCAATACACCCTGGTACAACTTTAAGCCTGTTTGGTGAAGGTTTCTCTACTACCAGATTCTGCATCTACCTAACACCATGCCACAGGACATTCTGACTTTTACTCAACAATTGATATTGACACAACAAATGCTAATTTCCTTCCATCAGCTAATAAATAAACTCATAGAATCTCTATAGAATCAGTGTTCAGTAGGGAAGTCTCCAAGGAATTTACAGGAAAGGGATTATGAGGTAAACCAAATTAAGGACACACTTGATGCAAGCTAAAAATCCTACTGTGATCTTGGAATGCAGAAATATGTGAGAATATTAAGTGACTGCTGCTCTCATCCTTCACAGGAGTGAAACCATCATTAGATGCTTTTTATAGATTCTGCTAGCCTTTGAAAAGAAGTTTGAAAACTGGAAGAGAAAAATTAATGATGATCCAAGATGTCAAAAAATAGGGCCTGTGAAGAATCATAGCATCACTGAATGGTTTGAGTTGGAAGAGAACTTAAATGATCATATAGTTCCAACACCCCTGCCATGGGCAGAGACACCTTCTACTTGACCATGTTGCTCAAGGCCCTGTCCAAGCTGGCCTTGAACACCTCCAGGAAGGAGACAAGAAATCTCTGATCAAATGGATTTACTCAAGAGGTTAGGACACAATAAAATTTTGGTTTATATTTTCCAAACCTGGGACATTTCTGATATTGTAGCAGTTGTGCATAGTCTAACTTTCTATTACTTGAAGCATCTAGATCCTAGATAAGGATATGGTGATTGTACAGAGGACTCAGTCCAGCAGTATAGGTCTCAAAATGTCATCTGCATAAAGATGCAGATTAATCCCAATGGCTTTTACTCTGTGATTTGTTATTTCCCACTTCCAGAGGGAAAGCCCACATTGCTTTTTGGGATGCTGCATCAGTGGATGCAGGTGGCACCTAGCAGTTTATGAATCCATTGCCCTAAAACCAAGAGCCACAGGAGATAAACAAATGTTCTTTACTTTGCTGATGCTGATCCTGAGTTTGTTGCGATTTACATCTGTCTCCTCCCAAACTTCAGCTTCATTGAAAACGTTTGGAGCCTGACCAAGGCCCTCTGCTGGCCGGCCTGACAGGATGGGAGGAGCATTCTCTTGATCACTCAGATGTTCACCCTGCAGGACATCCTCAGTGTTCTCACGAAGCAAGTCCCCAGGTACTGGAGTGACATTAACCACCCTGTGGATGAGATAAGAAGGAAGGTAAAATTATTGGTACTTAAAGAAGGCCTAGCACTGTGCCCCACACAAACTCCTTAGCAGCTTTTNAGCCTGTCCTCACAGCAGAGCTGCTGCAGCCTTCTGAGCATCTTCGTGGCCTCCTCTGGACCCACTCCAACAGTTCCATGTCCTTTCTGTGCTGGGGGCTCCAGAACTGCACACAGGACTGCAGATGGGGTCTGACGAGCGCAGAGTATTCTCAGTAATCAGAGTTTTTTCAGTCTGGTATTACCAGACTGAAAAAACAGGCAGTCCAGCATTGTCCTAGCTATGGGAACCTGAAACGGTATAGGAGGGTTCCACCTAAGAGTCAGGAACACAAGGGGATGGATAGAATCAGGAACGTTGGAGATGAGCTCTAAGGTCATCAACCTTCTGCCCAACACCTCCAAGACCACAAGGCTGCAAACATCTTCAGAAGTGCCCATTAAACAATATTTAACTTAGAAGAAACTTCCCCTCTTTGCATGAGCTAGTGAAGCTTAATAGGGACTGGAGCTTTTGTCTTCTATCATATTAAGTTTTTACCTTCTATAATCATAGAATTGTTTTGGTTGGAAGAAACCTTTAACATCATCAAGTCCAACCATCCTCTAACTTTACCAAGGGTGGTGGTAAACCACATCCCTCAGCACCACATCTCTGCCACTTTGAAACACCTCAGGGATGAGGAATCAACTACCTCCCTGGGGACCCTGTTCCGGCCTTTGAGAACCCTTTCAGTCCAGAAATTTCTTCTAATCTCCAACCTAAACCTCCCCTGGTACAACCTCAGGCCATTTCCTCTTCTATCACTTCTTACCTGGGAGAAGAGCCCAGTACCCATCTTGCTACAAGTATTACTAAGGACTACTAAGGACTGTTACCCTTTAATGTGAACCCCCTCACAGGCTCAAAGACAGACCAGGGAACTGAGCCTTAACAACCTGTGGTTGGACTTACAGCTGAGCTCCAAGATCATGAGCACCAGCACATGAAACACCTTATAACGGTCAAGGAGCTGTGTTCCAGTCATGTCCAGTGCGTGCACTCTACGCTGTTCAGTTCACTATCATCACAAGGCCACTCAAAAGCAAGGTTAACAGCTGCCTTACAGGAGGTACCCTCACAGGAGCTCCAGGCATGCAGGCAAAATACAAAAGCACAGAGGCTCCATCAACTCTGCCCAAAAGCCCTCAGTCCTTTAATGTGACTCATTTCATACAGACATCTTCATCACAAAATGTATTTTCAGGACAGGAGTTGGAATAGGTCAAACATTGGAAAAGGCTACCCAGGGAGGTGCTGGAGTCACCACTGCTACAGATATTCAAGAAACAGGTGGAGATGGTGCTTTGGGACATGGTTAATGGCCAGGGTGGTCCCAGATTGATGGCACTCGATGACCTCAGAGATCTTTCCAACCACAACGATTCTATTAAACAGGATTCCACCATCTTAGACATGAAGGCAATCAAGTGGTGTCTGCTGTGCAGCTTCAACTTCCCAGGATAAGGGTCACAGAAAACATTCAGTTGGCAAAGACCTCAGAGATCATCCAGTCCAACCTCGACCCAGCACTGAAGGGTCAACACTAAACCATGTCCCCAAGTGCCAGGTCCATAGGCTGCTTAGACACCTCCAGGGATGGTGACTCTACCTTGCCCTGGGCAGACCATTCCAATATTTGAGAACCCTTTCAGTGAAGAAACAATTCCTAACATCCATCACAGCTTGAAACCATTTTCCCCAGTCCTGTTGCTTAACACCAAGGAGAAGAGGCTGCCCCACTCCCCACTTCAACCTCCCTTCAGGGAGTTGCAGAGAGAGGTGAGGTCTCCCCTCAGCCTCCTCATCTCTGGACTGAACCCCAGCCCTGAAACCTTTCCAAAGTGAAGTTGTTAGGGAGTTTGTTACTGAGGCTGTTTGTAGGCTCACTGGCATGCCTGCAGTACTCACCCAAACATGGCTGCTGTTTGCCTGGTGTTTTGCTGTGGTGGAGTAGAGGTGCTAGTGGATAACAAGATGTCTGTCCCAGCCTTCTCCCAGTCAAAGGCTTCGTTTTCAGTGATTCCTCTTTCTTTCATGCTGTTCTCAAAAACGGACATGATTAACTGCAAGAAATTTACAAAAAAAACAAGGAGTCAATTGATGTTAAGCAACTGAAGGTGGCTCCCTCAAAAGATCTCAAGTATGAGCATAAGGACCAAAAGTAGCGTAGGATCTCCATCTTGCCTACAAAAGGTGCCAAGAAGTAAGAGCAAACGTTGTAAAATTGTACCTGTTGTTTTTCAGGCTGGTTTTGGCATGGTGACTGAAAAGACTTCAAATCTGCACAAGTGCATGCAACATTTTGACACTGAACTTGATGAAATCTCACAGTTGGCTTGTTACTCTTAACTCTGAAGCCTTAACTTCAGCTCAGCTTTCCTGTAAACTAGACATATGCAGAGTAGTGCATTTGACACTGTGGAGAACAGAAGACTGAGAGGAGATCTTATACACGTTTACAAATGTCTGAAGGGTGAGTGTCAAGAAGAAGGGGGCCAGGCTCTTCTCAGTGGTGTCCTGTGATCTCACAGAATGCTAACAGTTGGAAGGGACCCCTAAAGATCACCTAGGGCAGGTCACACAGGAATGCATCCACATGGGTCTTTAAAGTCTCCAAAGGAGGAGACTCCACAACCTCCCTGGGTAGCCTGTTCCAGTGCTCCAGTACCCTCACAGTAAAGAAGCTGTGTTGAGGTGGAATTTTTGTGTTCCAGTTTGCATCCATGGCCTCTTGTCCTATCACAGGGCACCACTGAAAAGAGCTTGGCACCTTCTTCTTGATAACCACCCTTCAAATAATTGTAAACATGTATAAGATCTCCTCTCAGCCTTCTTTTTTAATAGACTGAACAGCCCCATCTCTCTCAGCCTTTCCTCATCAGACAGATGTTGCAGCCCCTTCACCATCCTTGCAGCCTCTGTTGGACACTCTCTACTATATCTCTGTCCCTCTTGAACTGGGGAGCCCAGAACTGGACACAATGCTCCAGATGTGGTCTTGGTAGGGCAGGATAGTGGGGGAAGAGAACCTCTGTTGACCTGCTGGATATACTTTTTTTAACACATCCCAGGATACCACTGGCTTTCTTGGCCACAAGGGCATATTGCTGTCCCATGGAGAACTTAACTGCCCACAAGGACTCTAAGATCCTTCTCCATGGATGTGCTTTCCAGCAGGTCAACCCCTGATGCATAGTATTGCTTCTCCCCAGGTGCAGGACTCTACACTTATTCTTGTTAAACACCACCCAGTTCTCCAGCCCGTCCAGATCCTGAAAAATGGCTGTACAGCCTTCTGGTGCACTAGTCCATCCTCCTGAAAAGGGACCATGGACACCAACTGGAACACAGGAAGTTTCACCTCAATGTGAGGAAAAACTTCTTTACTGTGAGGGTGACAGAGCACTGGAGCAAGCTGCTCAGAGAAGTTGTTGAGTCTCCTCTAGAGACTTTCAAGACACATCTGAATGTGTTCCTGTGTGACCTGCCCTAGGTGATCCTGCTCTGGCTGGCAGGTTGGACTCCATGATCTCTGTAAGTTCCTTCCAGCTTCTGCTGTTCTATGATTCTGTGACATGTAGGTGGGGCTGATAGAAAAAAAACAAACACACACAGGAAGACACAGCCCTTGGATGCAGACTTACTGCAGAGTCTTTCTCAAATACAGCTTGGCCCTATGATATGCTTATGGCCAATGTGGTTTTGCCACATTTGGCTGGAGAAGAAAGAAAAACTGCAAAAGGAAGGACACAACTGTTTCAGTAAAATGGCAGGCACCAAATCTCATTGTGATGTGGTATGGACTTGCTGCTTTCTAAGAACAGATATTCTGTAGGAGAAAATTAAACCACTGGCAACACTGCTCTGTGCATCAGCGCATTATTCAGGAAAACCTGATGTTCTGTGGTGAAAGGCAAACTGAATAAAATAGGAGAACACAAAGATACATTAACATGTTGTTTAACATCTTTGTCAGTGACATGGGCAGTGGCATTGAGCACACCCTCAGCAGGTTTGATGACAACACCAAGCTGAGTGGTGCAGCTGACATGCAAGAGGAAAGGATCCATCCAGAGGGACCCTGATAGGCTGGAGAGGTGGGCCCAGGCCAGCCTCATGAGGTTCAACAAGACCAAGTGCAGGGTCCTGTATCTGGGTTGGGGAAATCCCAGGCACCGATATAGGCTGGGCAGTGACTGGCTTGAGAGCAGCTTTGAAGAAAAGGACTTGGCGGTGCTGGTGGCTGAGAAGCTCAACGTGAGCTACCAGTGTGCATCTGCAGCTCAGAGAGCCAACCAGATCCTGGGCTGCATCAAGAGAAGTGTGGTCAGCAGGTTGAGAAAGGTGATCCTCCCTCTCTCCTCCAATCTTCTGAGGCCCCAGCTGGAGTACTGTGTCTAGTTCTGGAGCCTCTACTACAAGAAAGATCTGGAGGTGCTGGAATGTGTGCAGAGAAGGGCCATAAGGATGACCAGAGGGCTGGAGCACTATTCCTATGAAGACAGGTTTGAGAGAGTTGGGGTTGTTCAGTCTGGAGAAGAGAAGACTCTGAGGAGAACTTACTGTGGTCTTTGAGTATCTGAAGGGGGCCTACAAGAAAGCTGGTGAGGGACTTTTTACTGTGTTGAATAGTGATAGGAATAAGGGAAATGGATCCAACCTACAGGAGGGGAGACTGAGACTGGACTTAGGAAGAAGTTCTTCACCATAAGGGTGGTGAGACACTGGAACAGGTTGCCTGGGGAGGTGGTGGAAGCCCTGGTTTAAGGCCAGGTTGGATGTGGCTCTGGGCAATCTGATCTAGTGGAAAGTGTCCCTGCCCATGGCAGGGGGAGTGGAACTAGATGATCTGGATGAGGGAATGGAGTGCTCCCTCAGTAAGTTTGCAGATGACAGAAAACTGGGTGGGAGTGTTGACCTGCTGGAGGGTAGGAAGGCTCTACAGAGAGACCTGGACAGGCTGGATCAATAGACTGAGGCCAAGTCAATGAAATTCAACAAGACCAAGTGCCAGGTTCTGCATTTGAGTAAAAACAACTCCATGAATGCTCCAGGCTTGGGGTAGTGACTGGAAAGCTGCCTGGCAGAAAAGGACCTGGGGGTGCTAGTTGACAGCCATCTGAACACCAGCCAGCAGTGTGCTCGGCTGTACAAGAAGGTCAACAGTAGCCTGGCCTGGATCAGGAATAGTGTGGCCAGTAGAATCACAAAAGTAATTGTGTCCCTGTACTCAGCACTTGTGAGGCCACACCTTGAGTCCTGGATTCAGTTTTGGGATTCTCACTAAAAAGCAGACACTGAGGTGCTGGAGCATGTCCAGAGAAGAGCTATGAAGGTACTGAAGGGTCTGGAGAAGAAGTTTGGTGAGGAACAGCTAAGGAAACTGGGGTTGATTAGTCTGGAGAAAATGGGGCTGAGGGGAGATCTCATTGCTCTCTGCAGCTCCCTGAATAGAAGCTGGAACCAGGCTGAGTGTTGGCCTCTTCTCTCTAGTAACAAGTGATACTCTGAGAGCAAATGGCTTCAGGTTGCAGCAGGGCAGGTTTAGGTGGGAGATTGGAAGAAACTTCTTCACTGAAAGGGTTCTCAAAGACTGGAAAAGGTTCCCCAGGAAGGCAGCTGAATCTCCATCCCTGAGGATGTTTAAAAGATGCAGAGAGGTGATGTTGGAGGACATGGTATAGCACCAGCCTTGGCAGAGTTAGGTAATGGTTGGTCTATGTGATCCTGAATGTGCTTTCCAACCAAACCAATTCTATGAGTCTGTGACTCCCAACAAACAGTTTTTGATGGCTTGGCCTTGGACCATAGAAACCAATAGAAATTAGACACTCTCCATGTACCACAGTGTATGACCAAGTCCAATCTTGGTAGCCTTAATCACCATGAGAAGTAGGTCCAGGAAGAGCAGGCACCCCATCCCACAGCCCCAGCTAAGATTACTGGCTAAGGAAGAGTGAACCTGCAGCAGACACATGATAGAATAGTCCTCTTTTCCCCCAAGGCTGTTGAATATTTGGATGCTGCAGAGTGTCAGCTGTAGTCCTGAATGTTAGTAAGTTTATTTCATGAATTAAGGCAGATTATGATCTTCTCAGGCAGAGCTGGGAGGTGATTACTTGAGGCAAACAAAAAGTAATCATGGTGGCTAAGAGCTGCAAAAAAGAAACAACCACACAGGACCAAGGATGTGAGTAGGAGAACTTCAAGACCTGGAGACAGAGAGAAGAGAATTAGTGGAACACTGAAACAGGTTGCCTAGGGGGGTAGTTGAGGTCCCATTCCTGGGGATATTCAAAGGGAGGTTCAACAGGGCTCTGGGCAACCTGATCTAGGTGAGGATGCCCCTTCTTACTGCAGAGGGAGTTGGACTGGATGACCTTTGGAGATCCCTTCCAACCCAAACCATTCTATGATTCACATCAAGACAGAAAAAGTCATAGGCCAGGCTATAGGGTGGGTGGCAGAAGAGCAGGAGGAAAACATGGCTCTGACTGTTGTAAGAGGACTGGAGGGACTTTGTTTGTTTGAATGTTTCTGTGTTTGGGGTTTCTTTTTAAGCAGTGATAGTAAAGATGATGGGGGTTGGGGGAAGTCACTCAGATGAAGTATTTGCATTGCACATTGCTGGCTCATGTCCAGCTTGTCATCCATCAATGTCCCCAAGTACTTTCTTGCAGGGCTGCCCTCTGTCACATCATTCTCCAGCACATGTAGCAAGGATTGTCCCTACTCAGGTGACAATTCTTCTCTGGGCTAAGAAAATCCAGCTGATAGCAAACAGTGAATGGGAGAAGGAAAAAAAAGTAAAGGTTAATATTAAAGAAGGAGATAATAATAGTTAAGGCCCATATGAGTCTGCAAGAAAGCAAAGGGGCTGGTGTGTATGGCTGAGCTGTTGGAACAGGCTCATTGCAGTCTTTGGCAAGCTCTGCTAAGATTCTGTCACATTTGAAGTATCTCAACTGTTTTGTGCTTTAATGAAAGCTAAAAGTACTCTCTTGCTTGGGAAGAACTTTGTGGTCTGGAGTAGAAGACTCTTTTGGACAAAGTGGTGGAAGAAGAAAAGAAAACACCTTTGAGATGCTGAAGAACTGTACAGTACAACCTTTTTCCTCCAGGTCCTGGGAAAGGTATTTCTCAGCTACATATAAACACATGCATGGCAATGATAGAAAATCCAATCAGACTGGTAACCAAAAAAAGGCTCTTACCTGATAGTCTGGCTTGGTGAAGTAGTCAAGGCTTGCAATGTGATCCAGGAAAAGGTGGAACTCTGAAGGCATGTGTTTTAGCAGCATTCGGTGTTCGTACTTCTCTTTTATCATACCAACCTGCTCCTGGAAAAAAAACAATGTCTCAGAGCCAAGAATCTCTTCCATGGCTTCATATTCATATTACCCTGCCTGGAACACCATCTCATCTTACAATTTCTGGAACGTGGCCTCTTCTTAGACCCAGCACTGTGTCTATGCCCTTCTCTTTAGTGTCCCTAGCAAAGCAAAGTTGATCACTGCAGGCAAAGGTCAAAGGGGAATTCTGAATCAGAAACACTCTTCAGAAGCTGTCCCTTTAGCACAGCCTTCTGAACAGGTGACCTATTTCTTTTCAGGGATTTTATTCTCATCCAAGAAAACAAGAACAGTTAGTTTTATTCTCTTTTACTTCCCAGTTGCAATTCCCATTTGGCTTGTTTGCTATCCGAGGATCACAGAATTAACCTGGTTGGAAAAGATCTTCAAGATCACTGAGTCCAACCTATCACCTAACACCTTTTAATCAACTAAACCACGGCACTAAGTGCCTCATCCAGCCTCCTTTTAAACACCATCAGGAACTCCACCACCTCCCTGGGCAGCCCATTCCAATGCAAATCACTCTGGTTGGATGTGGACTTCTCGCTAACACTCAGCCTAAACCTGCCCTGGTGCACTTTGAGACTGTGTCCTCTTGTTTTTAAACCTGCCCTGGTGCATTTTGAGATTGTGTCCTCTTGTTTTGTCAATGGGTGCCTGGGAGAAGAGACCAACCCCTGCCAAGCTACAACCTCCTTTCAGGCAACTGTGAGGTCTGCCCTGAGCCTCCTCTTCTGCAGGCTGCACACCCCCAGCTCCCTCAGCCTCTCCTCACAGGGCTGTGCACCAGCCCCCTCACCAGCCTTGGTGCCCTTCTCTGGACATGTTCAAGCTCCTCAACATCTTTCTTAAATTGAGGGGCTCAGAATTGGACACAGTACTCAACATGTGTCCAAACCAGTGCTAAGTACAGAGGCAGAAGGATTTCCTTAGTCCTGCTGGCTACACTATTCCTGATACAGGCCAGGATGTATTGGCCTTCTTGGCCACCTGGGCACACTGCTGGCTCATGTTCAGTTGGCTGTCAACCAGTAGCCCCAGGTCCCTCTCTGCCTGGTTGCTCTCCAGCCACTCTGTCCCCAGCCTCTAGCATTGCATGGGGTTGTTGTGGCCAAAGTGCAGAACCTGGCACTTGGACTTGTTAAAACTCATGACACTGCACTGTGCCCATCTCTCCAGCTTATCCTCCCACCTTTCTAAAGGCTCTTTGTCAGAAGATCAGTTCAGCCTTGCCACATTGTGATTTGCTTTGCAAGAAGTCAAATATGAGCTGAAATGGGATGAACAATATGCATAAGAAACGCTCTAGCTACTCCAAGTAAGACAAGCTCCAGATCATGCATCAGAATATAAAATAGCAGGGAGAGCTGATGAAAAAAAGGCTCTGGCTTTACTTCATCAGGAAGCTGCAGTGAGCTGCAGGAGGAATAATGGAAAGTCCTAAGTGCAAAACTGTAGCACCCTATCTGCAGGACAGACACCAGGTTTCCTACCTTATCTTTGATCTTTCGCCATGGAAGCTGACCCACTGCAAACTCCACCAACATGTAAAAGAGGGACCACAGATCATCATGTCGACCCATCTCCTGGAGAAGAGAGAGATGAAGACTCAGGAGTGCTTGCTAGGTGAGTTAACTCATTTTAAAAGGCAGGAGAAGAAGTCTTACTTCCCACTGAGTGATGAAAGATGAAAACTGGCTTCCTGTGCTTGACAATCTCAGCCTTATCAACATGTTTCAATTTCTTATTTGCCAGGCCAGGAGGAAAGGAGGACATAGGAATGTTCCAAATCTTTAAATTGGTGTGGTGCTTGCTGAGAAGGGTTTTGGAAAAGTAAGGCCTTGAGTAAATGCTGTCTTGGGAATAGCTTGAACGATATTTAGCCTAAAAAATAAATCTGAACAAATACTTACTGCACACAACTTGGAGCTTTTTCTGCATCTAGGTTATTCCACATCCCATTAATAAAAATCCTACATTATCAAGCAGGAAGAGAAGCCACACTTCTCATTCAATGGGAAGCCATCTTGACGATCAAAGACTGCAAATCAAGCATTTATTAATACTACAGTCAGCTGAATAACCTCCTTTGTTTCCCTTTTTGTGAATATATTAGGAAAGAGGTTTTTTCTCCTATGTAACAAAGCAAACTTTCCCATAGACTCTCTTTCACTGAGTGTAATCTTTACATTTAAGTTTAAAAAGATTTATTAATGGCATGTGGAATAACCCAGAAGAAGAAACCAAATCCCAAAACCTCCAATTGTGAGCAGAAAGTACTTTTTCACTTTTATTTTTAAGCTAAATATCATTCGAATTGTTCCCAAGACAGCACTGACTCAAGGGGTTTTGCAAAACTCTCATCACCAAGCACCACCATAGTTTACAGATTTGTAACATTTCTACATACTCCTCTCCTCCTGACTCAGGAAGTAAGAAATTGAAACGTGTGGATAAGGCTGAAATTGTCAAGCAGAAAAAGGCAGTCATTTTTGGTGCCCAACATCCAATGTCTAGAGCATGACTCCTCAGAATAGGATGCATTATTCAGCAATTTTGGGGTCTAAATATACCTTCAGCTGATGCCAGCTACAGCTGGCACTATTCAGCTCTTCCAAAAATTATACTTCAGGTTTCTCAGTGTCTCCCAGGAAACAGAATGAATTAATGATGGCATTCAACTGCCCTCCCCACATCACACTTTTCTACATTCAGCAGGCAGGAACATCTTGCCCTAAAAAAAAAGACACCCTTGAAACTTCCTCATGTGTCACAGGTCATCCTACAGACTCATCCCAAATAAAACCAGAAACCTGGAGGTCATGCAGGAGGGTTGATAATTTTCATCTGACTGGTACCTAGCAGTAGAATCAGAGGACTTCCAGTTTAGAGTCTACACAAGAACATTGCTGAAATAGGACAAAAGTGTGTTTCAAGTAGAATGTTGGATGAGAGTTCTGGAAGCACGGAGAATAAAGTTAGACAGACATCATGTAAATAATGGCTCCTTTCAGGGAAAAGATAAATCTAGCTTTGACTAGGTGGCTCTTCCCCTGGCAGTATGTTAATATTAACCAGCATATTAATATTGACAGCAATGTTAATATTAAAAATTCCAGATTGAGAATGGATTTGGGGACCTGGCACTTGGTAATTCACAGTCATGTTCTGCTAGAAACTAGCAGTAAGCAGCCTGGTGCTTACCTTGATTCACAGAATGGGTTGAGTTGGAAGAGACTTTAGAGATCATCTGCTCCAAGTCCCCTGCCTTGGGCAGAGACACCTTCCACTAGATCAGGCTGCTCAAGACTTCATCCAGCCCAGCCTTAAACATCTCTAGGAAGGGGGCATCCACAGCCTCTGTGGGCAACCTATCCCAGAGTCCCACCACCCTCATATTGAAAATCTTCTTCCTAAGTTCCAGTCTAAAACTACTCTCCCTCAGCTTACAATCACTCCCCCTCGTCCTGTTGCTAGGTGCCCTTATGAAAACTCCCTTACCAGCCTTCCTGTAGGTTCCTTTCAGGTATTGGAAGGTAGCTCAGTGTGCTTTCGTTTCCTGCCCTCCCCCTGTTAAAAAGCATTTGGTAATTCAATAATTACAGCTCTTAAGGCTGCCACCCAGAATGGACCCGATAATTGAAAACAACAAAAAAAATCTGACTTTACAGTCAACAGCCTTGGCCACTTAATGGAATTCAACTTCTGCAGGTAACAGCCCAGAACTCAGGTCTCTTAACTCTTCTGCTCCTGAAAAGAGGTTTCTGAGGAGAAATAAGCTTGTTGCCAGACCCTTTGCAGTCAGGAGTACTCACCCTGTTTTTGTGCGCGTTCACCGAGGCGTAGCGAACCGTTCCTCGAAACCCAGCAACGTTGCGAGGCTGAAGGGAGACAACAGAAAAATCTTAGAGAGGGCAGATTGTGAAACCCCTTGTGCAGCTTAACTCCTGAAAAGTTCTCATCTATGCTATGATTTTGTAGGTATCCATGGGATGCAAACTGTTTGCTGCCTTCATCTGCTCTAGCAGCCAGCTAAACTGCTTCTAGTACAGAGAGGGCGAGGTGGTGACAGTGATAGGTTAGAATAGTAATAGCCTAGGCACAGAGGTAAAAAGATCAGCCAAGTTCAGATTTCCCTTTTTAAACTCCAGGACAAGGGGAAAGCTAGCAAAGAAGTGCAAGACTGAGTCATGAACAAACAGGAGCTAGGCAAAGGCTGAGAGCAGTCTGGTCAGGACAAGAACAGGGTCCTCTAACCTGACAGACAGCAGATGCCCATTCATGTTTCTGACACTCCTCTGTAAGAATTAGACAATTTAAGAAGCTCTGACTTCCAGAATTCTTGCCTTCCCCCACAGATTCTTCCAAGTATAGCCTAAACCATGCAACTTTGTTTTCTCTTTCTCAAATTCTCTCATTCCTCATGTCCTCAGAAAGGAAAGGTCTAACATAGCAGCCTGGGGAAGAAGGTAGCTCCCCTCTGACTACTCCAAGATCACAGAATCATAGAACAGTTTGGGTTGGAAGGGACATTAATGATCATCTAGCACCAACCCCTCTGCCCTGGGCAGGGACCCCTCCCACCAGACAAAGTTGCCTAATGCCCTGTCCAACCTGGCCTGGGAGCTTTCTCTGATCTGAAGTCTGAGCAACACTTCCAACTCCTTCCACTGCTGTCTCCACATGAACATCAGACCTGGAGAGTGTACTTAGTGAAGATGTCTTTGTTCTGGGAAAACTGCATTTAAATAATGACATCCACCAAACCACAGAATGGTTTGGGTTGGAAGGGACCTCCAAAGTCATCTAGTCCAAGCCCCTCTGCAGTCAGCAGAGATGTCCTCAACTAGATCAGGTCACCCAGAGGCCCATTGAGCCTCACCTCGAATATCTCCAGGGATGGGACCTCAATCATCTCCCTGGGCAACCTGTTCCAGTGTTCCACTACTCTCGTGGTAAAGAACTTATTCCTAACACTCAATCTAAATCTGTTCTTCTCTAGTTTGAAGCCATTGCCCCTTGTCCTGTCAGGCCTTTGTAAATAGTCTCTCTCCGGCCTTCTTGCAGGCCCCCTTCAGGTACTGAAGGCTGCTATTAGGTCTCCCTGGAGCCTTCTCTTCTCCAGGATGAACCTCCCAGCTCCCTCAGCCTGTCTTCCAGCTTAGCTAGAAGCAACCAGAGTTAACAGCAGTGCTTCTAAAAGTTCATGTGACAAACCCAGGTTCAGCCCTAGGTACCTTCCCCGAGAAGGGCAGGCTTGGACAAGAAACTAAATATAATTAAGGTTGTACTCTTCAGAAAAAATTGAGTGCATTCCAATAGGCAGATGCTAACTAACAGCCTTAACTTGTACAACTCTTCTTGTGGGTAACTTGTCCCACTTAGGTCTGTTGATTCATGGCTGCTCTTTCAGCTGGGCCAAAGCTTTCAGAACTGGGCCTAAACCTCGGCATTTGTCATTCCAGGTCACCCTTCTGTGGGTCTAAATGTGTGCAATTCAGCTGCATCCTTCGGGGTGCTGGGAAGTTGCTTTGAGTTTGAATGCTCTCAGCATGCACAAAACTTCAAATGTTTGCTTTTATTTGTTTGAAACAAATCCACCAACACCGTGCCACTAACACACACCTCAGATGTGTATCCAAGTCAAAAAAGGTTTGAGTCCATCTCACAACTCCTTTGAGTTAATCAAATCCTCCACAAGGAGAATCTGCATGAATATTCAATTAAATTAATGCAGTATTTAATCTTCATCACAGAAAGTTGGAAGGGACCTTAAAGATCACCTGGCTCCAAACTCCCTGGCCCTGTGCATGGACTCCTCCCACCAGCCAAAGTTGCTCAAGGCCCTGTCCAACCTGACTCTGAACCCTTCCAGGGAGGGAGCATCCACAGCCTCCCTGGGCAACCTGTTCCAGTCTCTCATCACCCTGCCTGCAAAGAACTTCTTAATCTCCAGTCTAAATCTCCTCTCTCCCAGCTGAAACCTATTCCCTTTCATCCTATCACTACATACTTTGTAGAAAGTTCCTCCCCAGCTTTCCTGTAGCTCCCTTCAGGTACTGGAAGGCTGCTCTAAGGTCTCTCTGGAGCCTTCTCCATGCTGAACAGTCCCAACTCTCCCAGCCTTCTCTCATGGGGAGGTGCTCCAGCTCTTTGATCGTCTTTGTGGCCCTCCTCTGGCCCTGCTCCATAAGTTCCATGTCCTTCTCATATTGAGGGCACCAGAATTGGACACAGTACTCCAGGTTGGGCCACACGAGAGCAGAGCAGAGGGGGAGAATCACTTTCCTCATCCTGTTGGTCACACTTCCTTCAGTGCAACCTAGCAACCAGCTGCCTTCTTGGCTGCCAGTGCATATTGCCAGCTCATGTTGAGTTTTTCACCCTCCAAGTGCTTCTCCTCCAGACTGCTCTGAAGCCACTCCTCACCCAGCTTACAAGTACTTGTACCTTGCAATGCAGCATATCTTGAGCTAGAAACTGTTTACTGAACAGAAGATAATACTCAAGATATTACATTCATGTATCTACCTCATCCCTCCTGGAATGCAAGTCCAGGATTGCCACTGACAAATGACTGCAAAATATCTTTCAGAATTCCAGTGAATTCACTGATAGGAGTTCCTGAAAAGGAGAACACTGGCCACTGGAACAGATCTGCTGGAACAGCCATCATCATCAACATTCTCTACACACTCAAACCCAAGAGGACACTCCTCTTTTCCATTATGAGTGGAAACTAGTGATTTTGGATATCTTTGATGAGTACATTGTGAACAATTCCAGTGTGACACCTCTGATGTTTTCAGAACAAACTGATCAATGTTTGCATGCCACAGGACTTTGTATTTTATGTTTTTTCCCTTACTTCAACACCTTTGGTCATGAGCTATGTGCCTACTGAAGTGAGTACCACAAGTGCTGGTTTCAGTCTGGGTGGCCATGTCTAAAAATGTTATTAGATCAATACTTACTATTTCTGGCAGCAAGGTTATCTTTTCAGTCTTTAATTAGATCTATTCTCAAGCCAACTCTAAGCAGGTTACAAGTGTATTTACAAATGTATTTCTGCTTCTTTTTGAGAAGCAAACCCAAAGCTCAGCCATCTTTTAACCATGTGTCTGTTCCAGAGCCAAAATGAAACAGTTCACCAAGCCGGTCCTGCAGTTGAGCCCTTAAGACACTCTCTCCAGTCCTCCCTCAGCAAAAGGAGAGGAGCACTGCAACTGAGGAAGACTGAAACTGTTTTGACAGGACCTTTAAAGCTTTGAATACAATAGGCAGATGCTTACTCTGTTAATGGCGTAGAATCATAGAATGGTAAGGTTGGAAGGAGACCTCAAGGATCATCTAGTTCCAAACCCCTGCCACAGGCAGAGACACCTCCCACTAGCACAGGTTACTCAAGGCCTCATCCAACCTGGCCTGGAGCACCTCCAGGGAGGGAACACCTCCAGGTATCTTTTTGCTCATAAGGGTATGAGATTTTTAACCATATTTGACTATCCTGCCAAACACAAGGCAATCAAGTCATGCCTTTCAACTGTGCCACTAATCACTGTAATCCATTACTTCCATGGCTGTGGAGGCATCCCATTCTTAATTCCAACATCTCCTGCCTGAGCATATCCTGTAGCACATGCTGTATATCCAACTCTTACTGACTTTTTCCTCAATTCATCAACATTACTTTTCCAGATGATTTCTTTACACAATTTCTAACAGTTAATAAATTTCATGCCACTACTGCATTGCCCAGGAGTGGAAAAGAGCCTGGACAAAGCATTTTTGATAGCCAGACTGGTCCACATTTGACACAGAATTGTAATTGTCACAATTAGGAGCTTTAGACCATGGAACCATATACAACACAACTGATCTGAGTCCCAAAAATAAGAAAGCAATAACGTAGCAGGGTGAAATACAATTTTAAACCATAGATGATTTAATTCTTCCACATCAGTATTGCATCAAGAATACTATTCAGGGTAAAATCTCTCTCCTTCCTGCCTTCAGATTGTGTCTAGCACAAAGCTGAAGCAATTTATTACCCAGAGCTGTCAGGGAGATGACAGAGATATGAAGTATATTGCATTGTGTTAGGAGCTTGGTTTAAAATGAGTCTGAGCTCAGGAGAATGTGTTACATCACTACCTACTGAACAAAAATTATATTGTGTTCCTTTTGATATATTAGCAATGTTACCTCCCGGACAAAGATAGAATTAGATAACAAAATCCTCTCTAAAGTGGATGCATTACTTCAAACTGTGCTCTTTTGCACCCATCAGCTTTCCATTCTCCCCTAGTTGACACACTTGTGGCCATCTCTATTTTAAGTGCCAACAGTGTTTCCCTTAAGGTCCACATGAAATTTGTTTTTCTTGTTTATGTTCCTTTATTTTCATAGAATCACAGAATGGTTTGGGTTGGAAGTGACCTTGAAGATCATCTAGTTCCAACCCCTCTGTCATGGGCAAGGACATCTTCCACTACACTATATTGTTCAAGGCCTCATTCAACCTGGCCTTGAACACCTCCAGGGAGGAGGTATTTCAGGAGCTTGTGTTTCCCCATTAATCTGAATCCCTGCTCCTTATGCAGCATTCATACATGACCATTACAATTTTCCTTCTTGCCCCACTGGTCCCTAGGTTGGTAATTTGATTGTCCTTGTTTCCAGCTTCCTTCCTAAAAAGTTCTCCTTGGACACCAGTATTTTCCTTCTGCTGTTTCTTTGGCCTGTCATACTCTCATGGAACATGACAGCTGTTCCTCCCCAACTTTCTGGAAGCCTGTGCAAACACTTTATGAGATTCACCACCTTTGCCTCTGACAGGCCTGCTGTCTTCTAGGATCATTAACCCATCTCTCCTGGAAACAGGAAAAGGATTTCCAGCAGAAAGAAAATGAAAATAAAGTTAGCACAAATCAAAGAAAAGGTAGTAAGCAGAGAGAGGAAATGCTGCAGGTCATGGGAAGCACTTAGAGATGGATCTTGGAATGAAATGATTTGTTGCAAAAGTTGTGATAGGAAGGAAAAGTGAAAGGAAGTTTGAACTGAAAGTATTCTCTGTGACCTCTAGGAATCTTCTGCTTCCAATAGTTAGGCTCATGGGGGAGACACAAGGATACACATCTCCACCTCTTCTGCGGAGACAAATTCTGCACCTCTGTGTTTCAGCTTACTAATTTAAACAGCAGCACATTGCAGAGTTATTAATGACAGCAGTATGTTTTATCCCCAAGGGCAGTCAGAAATGAATAGAGGAAGCTGGAGATAAAAAGAGATGAGAGAACTCCCCTCCTCTTGCCTCTGAAACCACAGAACTGACAAAGTCACAGCCTCTGGCACCACCCAAATGTCCAGCAGCCTCTCGAGGCAGAATACCATGTGTTCTAGCTCTCTGCAACATATTTAGGCAGCTGTCACAATCCTGCTGAAAAACAAACATA
>VWYK01044879.1:0-15491 GCA_013399775.1 Semnornis frantzii | reverse complement strand
CGGGGGTGACCTGTCCCCGGTCGGTGTAAACGATGCTGGGACAGTGATGGCTCCGGCAGCCCTTCGGCTCTGCTACAAACGTCCAATGTGTGTCCCCTGCTTCGAAAGCAAGACGACAGACACTCTTCCCTCCCAAAAAAACTTAACCCGAAGTAGGGTAAATGAGGTGAGAGTAGTGGAGGTTGGCATGAGATGAAGCCAGGAGCAGTCCTCCCACCATGTCAACCCCTATGGCACAGAGAGGGACAGCAGAGAAGAAGGTAAGAAACCAAAACCAGGTCACAGGAATATCCCCAGCCTGAGGGAGCAGGGTGGGGTGGAACGAGGCAGAGGTCCTGAAGCAAAAAGAACCAAATGCCAGAGCAGCAGCAATGCCACTTCACAGCCCTGCCACCCCCCCCCCATACAAGCTACCCTCAGAAACATCCTTTAATGCCAACTCACACAAGAAGCTGCACTAAAAGGCTTCGTTTTCTGGCTTTGCAGGTTGGCTGAATGCTGTCAGACAGATGTTCACACACCTTACTCATTCTTGGCTGCGTGCAGTGTTTTGAGCTGGGTGTTTCACAACACTTGGTGGTTTCTACCTTCCTTTCACCTTGGAAACAGGTTGTACAACGCTGGTTCCTCTGAGCTGCCCTGCTCTCAGCTTTCTCTGAATGGTAGAGACCCAACTCTACCTCAGGAGACAAAACACTGAGTTTGCTGAAAAACCCTGCCTGACTTTAGCAGATCTCATCATTTTTTTTGGAGGTCTGACTCACATCTGAGGGTTTGAAGTTGACAGTGCTGTGTGTCTCCTTCCTCAAACACCCCAAATGCCATCGCATTCATCAGAGAGAGTGATCAGTGTGCAGCATGCTGGAGTGTCTCAGAACCTGGTCACTTCTGCTTTAAACCATCAGCTGCCCCCTCCTGAGATCAAGACCTCAGCCACTCTTATTGTGCAATACAACAGAGGAAAACTAAGAGAAACGAGGGTTTCACTCAGGGCTTTGTAGGGCTTTTTGAAGGGAACTGTATTTGAAATCCCCAGCTTGGGAATCCCGAGGGGTTTCTTGGCTACTAATGCTGCTAATTCCTGGAAAAACAGTAATTTAGAGCTGAAAAGCTTTGTGCTGTAAGGCAGTCAGTGGTGTAAAAGATGACTCAAAAGATGACCTCTGCTGTGAAAATGCAGCGTTTCACTTCAGCACAGTAAGTGTCCACATGCAGCCAAACAGCTCTGGCAGCTAGAACAAACCCTTATCCCAGCTGGGAATATCAGAACCTCCAGAGGACCACTCTACTTTTAGCAGAGAGCACGAAGAGTGCTACACTGTTTATGTTTTACTCTCTCAGATCAATTGCAGATGGAAACCCACACCAGCACACCCTCAAACCCAGCGTGGGCAAGACTTGGTTAAAAACACAAGTCCTAAGTACCCTCAGAGTGCTGCCTGCTCCTGGCAGTCCTTTCAGAAGCCCAAGAGGATGGATTCATTTCTCCTCACCTAGTAAAGGGATCTCAAGCAGTTAGCAGCCCAAAGCTGCAGAAGTTTGGTGCCTTAGGTACCACAGGAAGAGCCTCGGTGCAGATGCAGCTGGGTGGTGCTGCCACATGATGCACACAAAGCCAGCACTGAAGAGTCCATACATACTGGCATTTCAGCTGGCTGGGGGCAGAAGGGGAGGCTGCACATCCCCTTTAGCATAGCTGCAGCAAAGAGGACATTTCATTTTCAGGAGGTCCAAGGTAAGAATTGGAAGGATTTTCAGTTTCAAGCTGTTGTGAGATCTTCATGCAGCTCTCACTGCAGGGTGGTCATAAAGGAGAAGGAAGAACACAATGCAAATGTTGTACTTGGAAGAGGATAATGCTACTCTCCAGCTGGATACAACTGTGTCCACAGAATCTTAGAATCCCAGCATGGTGTGGTTGGAAGGGACCTCTGGAGATCACCCAGCCCAACCCCTCTCCTCCAGCAGGGCACCCACAGCAGCTTGCACAGGAACACAATGCCCAGGGTGGGGTTGGAAGCTCTGCAGAGAAGGAGACTCCACAGCCTCTCTGGGCAGCCTGCTCCAGGACTCCAGCACCCTCACACCTAACGAGTTTCTCCTCCTGTTCGGATGGAACCTCCTGGGCTCCAGTTTGTGCCTACTGCCCCTTAGGCACCACTGAGCAGAGTCTGGCCCCATCCTCTCACTCCCCACCCCTTGGCTCTTGCTGAGCACTGAGAAGATCCCCTCTGGGGCTGCTCTTCTCCAGGCTCACCAGCCCCAGAGCTCTCAGCCTTTGCTCCTCACCAGGATCCTCCTGTCCCATCAGCATCTTCACAGCCTGCACTGATCTCCCTCCAGCATTCCCTGCCTCTCTTGAGCTGGGCAGCCCAGAACTGGACCCAATACTCCAGAGATGGCCTCGCTAGGGCAGAGTCCAGTTGCTCTCCTTACTGGTGGGGTGCAGTTGCAGTTGTCCCATGACAGGAGAATTGACTCCTTGGCAGATTTCCTCAAGTGCAGTTTCTATGCTTAGAAACAACTGCAGGCTGGAGAAGGGTGAAGGAATTTGCTGCTCTGTAGATATGTGGGACTGGGAGGAGAGGTGGAGAGTTCCTCTGGTAATCTTGGAGGCCTTTTCAACTGGAAGCTACCAAAGATTCCTGAGAGGTTCCTAATAGGCTGGGAGTAAGCCTGGATGGATGGATAGATGCTCAGCTCCATTCCTCCTGTTTAAATTGTGCACATTCTGTACATATGCTACAGTTCAAAATGCATACTGTGTGTATGGTGCCTACTGCCAATGTTGTAAGATGATATAGATCTCTTTTTTTGCCTGGTCTTATGAAAATGCAAGCAGGCTCAAAATAAACTCGGCGCAGTATATACTGCAATCTGTACTCCTGTGGTACACAGCACAGCCTGGGCTTGCTATATGCAGCACATGGACAAATGCCTGTTCTCCTCAGGAGGATTCATCTGCACCAGGATTTCGACTCCCAGGCTGAGACAAGAGCAGATTCTCCAGCACTGAAACACCACTGAGATGTGTTATAAGCAACAGCAAGATTGAGCCTTAATTTTCCTGGTTGCCCAGCACTATTCCAAGGCTGCTTTCAACCACTTCTAGCTGTGCTCTGCTGTAACCACTGCAGTTGTGTCACTGCAAGTCCATTCTTGCCTTCAGCCTTCCAGCAGAAGCAATCTGTGGATTGTGTGAGCACCAGGAAGGGAAAACATCCCTGCCAACATTTTTAGTGGCTTTTGAGAAATGGCAGTGGCATCAGCCTTTGAAAAGGGGTCAGCGAATTAACCTTTGTGTCAGAGATGATCTGTCCAAGTTTATTTAGGTTATAAGCCCCACAAGAAGAGAGGTTTTGTATACTCTGCTGACCTGCTGGACCTTTGAGGCTTAATTTCCTGAAGATGCCACTGGAACTGGGTCTGCTTCCAGCTCTCAGCTCAGCAGCTGTTTTCTCTGCAAGGGAAGCTCTGAGCTAACAGAGACCAGGCTGAATTCAGGGCAAGGAAACTAAAAGCCTTTTTGTTCGCTGCTCCCTGTCTCCCTTCCTGCTGGAATCCAGGCAAAGGGAAGTGCAGTGACTGAAGTGTAGGACAGAAAGGCTCCCAAGCTCCCCAATCTCTGGATGTGAGAGCAGTACATTTGATTCTCACGTTGTGTTCTCTGCCCTGGGAACAGATCGATCTGCGTTGAATGCGTTTGGAACGCAGCCTCTCTCCTGTGACCTCCTCTGTCAATCAGGGCTGATCAGCCTGAGCTCTGAGCAAGAGCTCACACTGAGAGGGGTGAGAATCCCAAACATCTGCCCCTGCACTTCAGATCACAGGATGGTAGGAGTTGGAAGGGACCTTTGCTGAGTCCGACTGCCCTGCCAAAGCAGGTCACACAGGAGCACATCCAAGTGGGTTTGGAAAGTCTCCAGAGAAGGAGACTCCACAACCTCTGTGGGCAGCCTGCTCCAGGGCTCCAGCATCCTCACACCAAACAAGTTTCTCCTCATGTTGAGGTGGAACTTTCTGTTTGTACCCACTGCAACCTTCTCCTGTCCCAGGACACCACTGAAAGGGATTGGCACCATCCCACTTCCCATCATCAAAGAACTCCAGTTATGGAATTGCTTTCCAACAGCTGACTTTGCAACCCTCAAAAGGTAGGCTTTATTTTGTGTTGCTATAATTCAGTGTTATTTGCCTTGGGAATAGCTCAGCCTTTGCTAGCAACAAATATTTGGGGCAACTGAGGAGTGTTTATACTCCTATGAAAACAAATATCATGCATTAACTCATTAAGTGGCAGGTGTGCATGGGTAAACAACATCTGGAGAGTTTGCCTCTCTCTGGAGCAGGGAACAGCTCCTGCACAACCTGGAAAAGAAGGGGGAAGGAAGAGGAAGGAAGGAGGAAGAAAGGACCATTGCAAAATGGGGCAAAGATGTACTGCAGATACTTTAAAAAAATAGAGGAAAATGGTTAAAGGAGACTGGCCTGAAAAGAGCTGCATTAGATCCCCACACTGAAACTGAACCAAGAATCCACTCAGCAGCTGAAGAGAAAAGGTGGACAAGGTGGGGAGTGCTGAAGAGGTCCACCTGCAGAAGAAAACTAAACACCTGGGGATGGGTAGTGTGAGGAAGAGGAGGCTGAGGGCAGAGCTCATTGCTGTCTACAGCTACCTGAAAGGACATTGTGGAGAGGCTGCTGCTGGGCTCTGCTCACAGGGAACTACAGACAGAAGAAGGGGGAATGGCCTCAAGCTGAGGCTGGGCAGGTTTAGATTGGACAGTGGGAAAAAGTTTTTCACAAGAGAGTGGTCAGGGACTGGAATGAGCTGCCCAGGGAGGTGCTGGAGCCACCCAACCTGGCTGTGTGTAAGGGTTTGGATGTGGTGCTTGGGGCTATGGTTTAAGGTGACTCTTGTAGAGCAGGGCTCTAGGCTGGGCTTGGTGCTCCTGAGGGGCTGTGCCAGCTGCATGTGGCTGTGATTCTGTAAAGAGCAACACTAAGAGTCACCACACACAGGAAACAATTAGCAGGAGGCCACAGGGTAACTATGAACTGAACTCAGATTTAGTGTCCAAGAGTGGAGGTACACCCAAGCTCCAAACACATGCCTGTGTGTTCACAGTGACACAGAGAGGAGAGGCAGGGAACAAATGTGGCTTCAAGGGGAGAAAGCTCATGGAGAGCTGAAACGTGATTTGAATACCATGACTCAGACAGAGATTTCTGAGCCCTGATGGCTCAGGCTGGGGCTGAGAGTGGCTCCCACGGTGCTGACTCTGCTCTTGCACAATCTCCTTGTCTTTCTTACCATGTCTGGGCTGCACTTAATCAATGCATGAGTGCCACAGATCTGTGGGGGAGTGGACTTGGCTTTGTGGACTCGTTTGCCTTTTAGTGCAGATGATTCCTTCCTAGTTTGAGTTCCATTCTGCAAGTGCTGGAGGAGCCCAGAGAATCTGTTACCAGGTGCAGGTGTCAGTGGTTTAACCAGAGCAACAAAGTCTCCTGGGCAGGTCTCACCACTGTGCCAGCATGGAGATAGGGTGAGAGGAAATGGCCCCAAGCTGCCCCAGGGGAGTTTTAAGTTGGATGTTAGAAGAAACTTCTGGACTGAAAGGGTTCTTGAAGGCTGGAACAGGCTGCCCAGAGAGGTGGTTGAAAACCCATCCCTGAAGGTGCTTAAAGAGGCAGAGATGTGGTGCTGAGGGGCATGGTTTAGCACCAGCCCTTGGTGGAGTTGGAGAATGATTGGACTGGATCTTAGAGGCCTTTGCCAATCAAACCAGTCTATGGAGTTCACAAACACCAAGCAAATGGCTACAGCAACATAAGCAAGGGAGAACACATCCAAAACCTCCTCAGCCAGCAAAGAAGTGCTTAAAAAAGGAAAATCATTGTTTACCTTCAAAGACATTCATCATCCTGTGGGCTTTTTCCTTCCAGGAGGGAAAACTGGTGGTGAGTGGGCTCAGACATTCCCTGACACAAGCCTGTGTCTCTGCAGAGAGCAAAGGTCTGACTTCCAGCTCAGACTAAAATGGGGAGAGGTCCTTAGCTCATATTTCCAAGCCTTCCTCTAGCCCTTTTCCCTTCAGCAAGGGCCACACTGCTTCATGGTTTCACACTGATGTTGACTGCTTCTCCTTTGCAGACCACAGATGGCTTCTGCTCCCAGAAGCACACAGCTATTTCCACCTAAAGCCATTCTCCTGCCCACTTGCCCCAGTTACACTTTCTTGCTGAGCTGTAGTTGGGGCTGGGGCTTCATTTCCTTCCCCTGACTCCAGCTGGAGGCATCGCTGCTCCTGCATGAGGAGGAGGAGGAGCTGTGAAGGTCAGTAACCAGTGGCAGCACCTTCAGACATGGCAGCCCAGCAGCCATTTTGCTCCTGCATTGCACTGAGCAGTGCTGCCTGCATCTCACAGGCTCCTGGGCACTGCAGACCTGTGTGCATTCAGAACAGAAATGGTCACATTGCCTCCCTTCCTCTGGGAAAGCTCCCACTGAACTGAATCCCAGGACTTGCAATGGCTTCTGGAGATCACTTGTGGAATTCTCTATCACCTCAGAGACAGTTTGATGTTCCATGGCACAGGCTGCTTGAAAAGCCACTGACAGCTTGATGCTTTCCTCCTAAAGCCTACATCCATTCCTCAAACACCTAATCACATTTCTGGGATAGAATATGGGAACTGTCCCTCCAGATCCATCTTTTTTTTTTTCCCCTCAGTAAACCAGAATTAACTCCTACAGAAGTGAAAGAATCACAGAGTATCTCTGGTTGGAAGGGACCTTCAGGATCACCCAGTCCAAGCTTAGGCACATCCCTGCAAGGTCACCACTAAACCACATCCCTAAGTGCCAGTTCTAACAGCTCCAGGGGTGGTGGCTCCAGCACTGCCCCAGGCAGACCTTTCCAATGCCTGAGAACCCTTTCAGTGAAGAAACATTTCCTAACATCCAGCCAGAAATACCCAAATGTTTATCATTCCTACCTCAGGAGAAATGCAAAGCACCAAATTCCTGATAAATTTGGAGGTTCTTCCAAACTTCTGTTTGCATGCAGCTTTCTAACCCAGTGCTTGGAATTGAGAGAACAAGACAAAAATAAAAGCAGTTTGCTTAAGGGATCTGCTTTTATCTCAGGTTACTTGAGAAGTCTTCCTATCAATACTTCATTCTAGAGAACTTTCAGTGCCACACATCTGAAGGCAAAGCTTTGATCTCCATCCAGCCTTGCCCATGTCTCCAGCCCAAGCACACAGCCCAGGACCTGCCTGGGTAACCAATGCAGAGTGACCTGTCAGCTCCTGTCAGGACCAGTCCTCTGGAGGGAAGGAGCCAAAGCCACCTGACTTCAAGCAGACTTTTAAAACCACATCTCTCATGCAGTGTCTTGGGAGCAGGAGTTCTTGCAGCCTCCCAGGGCATAGCAAGCACAGCAAGGTAAGTTATCCTGACACCAAGTCCTCGAGCAGCAGATCTTTGGGGATGAAGAAAATGCTCTGGAGAGCCAGGCTGGCTTAGCATCAGAGTCAGCTGTACCCTTGGAAAGTGCAGCTGGGCTGAGGGAGGCTGCACAGGACATTCCTGTTCCACTGATGGAATTCACCTCCTGAGTCCAGTTCCCATCTGCCATGAAGTCCACTCTGGGCCTTGCCCAGTGCCTGCCCCCCAGCAACAGTGCTGCTCCAGGATGCTTCCCCCAGCCCCCCAGAGAAGGTCACAAGGAGAATTTCCCAAATGTATCAACAACAGGAATTCTCCAAAGCCCTGCTAAGCCTGGGCTGAGGGCCTGGAAGCAGGGAAAACTTGCAGTGCTGTGGTGAGCCAGGAGGATTTTGGAGATGGGAGTTGTTGGTTCAGATGAGGAGAGATGTGTTTGCACCACCTGTTGTAATCCATGCTTACAGTCAGCCCTTTGGTTCTTCATTTACATCATATTCCTGTAAGCTGAACTAGTGATGGATGGACTGGAGAGCAGAGGGTCTGTGCTTTGCACTCACCAACAGGAGCCACAGAATCCCAGCACGGTGGACATCACCCAGTCCAACCCCTGCTACAGCAGGGCACCCACAGCAGCTCGCCCAGGATCGCCCCCAGGTGGGGTTGGAACCTCACCAGAGGAGACTCCACAGCCTGTGTGAGCAGCCTGCTCGTGTTCAGGTGCAGCATCCTGGGTGGCAGCTTGTGCCTGTTGCCCCTTGTCCCCTCACCAAAGCTGTCCTGCTCTCCAGAAGAGGAATGTGAACTGCTAAGGGGAAGGGACACAGGTAGCTGTGCCTCCAGCCCAGCTCTCTCAGGCTGCTGCTTCTGGAAGAAGCAGTTCTGCAGCCAGCATCTTGCCTGTTTGTTTAGCACAGGCAGGAGCCTGCTTTTCTCGGTTGGTTGTTAAGCAAAACAGCTGCCTGCTGCACATCTGCCTTCCAAAATTATTAGCAGGTTGTGCAATGGCAGACTGGGGAAGCTTGCCTTCATCTGAAATGAGAGAATGGCACCATCTGAGAGCCAGGAGCTGATCCTGGATCTTTGGGAAAAGAGCACTGAGGATTCTACTGCTCTGCCCTGGCTACAGAGCGGCAGCCTCTGGTCACACCAGCTTGCAGCTCGGGGAGAGGTGCTCAAGGTGTGGACATGGCTCCATGCCAGTGTTGGACTTGGTACTTTGGAGGTCTTTTCCAGCCCAAACAATCCTCTGATTCTATGACAGCAGTGATCAGGAGACAGAGCAAGGAAGACCTCTGCCCCTGTAAGCAAACCCTGGCAGCTACACTGATCAGCTATTTATGGCATCTCTAGGTCATGGAAATCCCTAAAGCAACATCTGAGGAGCAGGAATATTGTTGTGCACAACCTGACCCCCGACACCTCTTCCACCGTGGGCTGATGCAGGCTGATTAACCTTTCCCTTGCCAGGAGCCAAGCTGCAGTCACAGATGGTCCTGGCTCCTCAGCTGGGGTGGGACAGAGCAAAGCTGCAAGCCTCTGATGGAACATTTGAGCTCTGAATTCCACTTTGAGCCTGGGTTCTACCTGTGCAGCTTCTCACTCTGTTCTTCCATTCCTGCCACACTTTCCCACAGGCAGAAAATGATTTCTTCCCTTCTGAAGGACACTGTGCTAAAAACTACTTGCAGGGTGCTTTGCAAATGTCATTTACTGCATCCTAAGTTAATGACCCCAAGTCTGTTTGGACTGAGGAATACCTGGGAGCCTTCTTTTGGGTGGCTGAGTTGTGGCACCTTAAACAAGCCCCAATCATTACACAAAGCTCTCAGCAGCTGCTCTCTGCAACCTGGAGCCACTGAAGGCAGTCACACCACCAGTTGTGTTCAGACGGGTGTCAAAGTGGATCTGACAGAGCTCACTCGAGGCAATGAGCAGCAGTGACTTGCAGAAGGGAAAAACCAACAGCACAAACCCCCAAAAACAAAGCCCCAACCCAACCCTTTAAATAGAGATGAGCAGAGACTGAAGCTTCTCCTGTAGGTAAACTCTCCTTCAGCTGAGCTCTGTGAGGTCCCTGCCCGAGATCTGGCCCTCTTGCAGCACACAAGGAGATGTTTCACCCGAGAGGAATGCCTCTTGCTGTGACCAGCTCTGCCTGTATGCAATCTGGGGATGCTAACCATCGGGTCTGAAGTCTGAAACTCCAATTCCCACAGCTTCCCATCTCTCCAGGGGAATTCCAGGCACAGCAAGTGAAAATTGTTGAAAGGAACATCTGCTTTCTCTCATAAATTCTATGGCAGCACCCTGACAGAAACACAAACCGCCTGGACCTGCCTCTGGGCTTCCAACTATTAATTACAGAGAACATTAAGGTGCCTTTCACTCTGCTTTAAACATCTGCTGCCAGAAACAGCAGCAAGGAGAAGGGAAGGGAGGTTTGATGCTTAGACTCAGCAGCACTGATCAGCATCCATCAGTCTCTGGAGTTTTCATATGAATCACACAAGTGCCAGGGTTGGAAGGGACCTCGAGGATCATCCAGTTCCAACCTCCTGCCATGGGCAGGGACTAGAGCAGGTTGCCCAGAGCCACATCCAGCCTGGCTTTAACAACCTCCAGGGATGAGGCTTCCACCACCTCCTTGGGCAGCCCCTGCCAGCCTCTCACCACCCTTATGGTAATGTCTAATCTGAATCTCCCCTCCTCTAGCTTGGATCCATCCCCCCCCAGTCCTATCACTACCTGACACCCTAAAAAGTCTCTCCCCAGCTTTCTTGTAGCCTACTTCAGATACTGTGAGGCCACAAGAAGGTCTCCTCAGAGCCTTCTCTTCTCCAGACTGAACAACCCCAACTTTCTCAACCTGTCCTCACAGGAGAGGTGCTTCAGGCCCCTGATCCTCCTCATGGCCCTTCTCTGGACACACATGAAGCTGGGCTTTAGTGTGCCACTCACTGACCATCCCCAGATGTTTTATCATCTTGTATTTAAAAGAAATATATAAATCATTTAGCATGATTAGAGCTAACCTACAGCAGTTGCTCTGTCACCCCATAAGCCCTGCCTAGCAGAGAAGGGGATAAGGAAGAAGAGAGGAGAGGTCCAGGTTGGAAGGAAAAGAGATTGAATGAAACAACCAAATTAACCTAAACATAAATCAGGTAAAGTCAAACTCACCCAGGGAGTGTGCAGCAGTCAGAGGCAATGGGCAAGCAGCCCTTGGGCAGAGGAACAGGGTCTAGAAGAGCCCAAGCAGCCACAGCCCCATGCTCAGCAGACTCCCCCTTTATGGGATGGGATTCACCTGGAGCCAACTCAGCTCAGCTGCTCTGGCTGACTCCAAAGTGCCTACAGCCTGCAGGCCATGGCTGGCCCAAGGTCTGTCCCAGCAATGCCAGGACCCAGTGGCCTCTCTCTCTTCTTCCCTTTGGGAATGCAGAGGTGTTCAGAGACAGCCTCTGGCACTTGTCTGGTGGCCAGCCCAGGCAGGCAGCTGCTGGTCAGGTCTCATAGAATCACAGAATGGGAAGGTTGGAAGGGAGCTCAAAGCTCAGCCAGTTCCAACCCCCTGCCATAGGCAGGGACACCTCCCACTAGAACAGGTCACTCAAAGCCTTGTCCAACCTGGCCTTGAACACCTCCAGGGAGGTTGTGGAGCACAGAAGCACAGAATGTGATCAAAGATCAAAGATCCCATTGGGTGCTTCTGTGCCCCACAACCTCCCTGGGCAACCTGTGCCAGTCTCTCACCACCCTCCCTGCAAACAACTTCCTCCTCACATCCACTTTCAATCTCCCCTCTGCCACTTCAAACCCATTCCCCTTGTCCTGCCATTCCCAGACCTTCTCAATAGTCCCTCCCCAGCCTTCCTGCAGCCCCCTTCAGATCCTGCAAGGCCACTCCAAGCTCTCCTGGAAGCCTTCTCCTCTGCAGGCTGCAGAGCTCCAACTCTCTCAGCCTGTCCTCACAGCAGAGCTGCTGCAGCAGCTCAGGTTTCTGAGGGAAGGCTTCCACTTCGCTTAGACTAAAGCAGCTCCAAGTCCCAGCATCTGTTTTTACACTTTGCATACCCCAAGCAGTTCCTTCACTTTCCAGACCTGCCCTTCCTCGGAGCGCTCCTCCTCCGCCGCCTCCTTCTGCCGTGCCTTAAACATCTGCTACCAGCAGCCTCAGCCACCCAGAAAGCAGGACTGTGCTGTCAGACTTAATAATTCAGAAATATTAACCAGCCCCTCCACTATCAGAGGTTTTCCTCGTGAAATTGGCCCTGGAAGTGCCTTTTGCACTCAGGAGACTGCGCGCAGCGGCGCAGGGTAGGAGTGTTCAATCTTTCCTGTAACTAACTGAGCTCGTTTGCCTACATGAAATCCCTTTCTCAGCAAGGCTCTTGCCCTGCAAAAGCCAAGAGCTGAGGGCAGTTTGTTCGAACACACCAAAGAGCTTGCAGGAGGCCGGGGGCGGGAGCTCTTCTCCCGTGCAGTAATAGCTTCGGAAAGCTATTTAGCCTTAAGCAAACGGGAGAGCTACGGAGGAGGAACCATGTGGAAGGAGCCCATAAAGCTCCTTGCCTGTTCACTAACCAAATGACTGCTGCTTAGTTAGCTGTAAGCTTCAGTTTGAGACCTTTTGCTCCCATATTTAATTAAAACATCATTGTCATCTTCTGTGAGTACTGAGCTGTAATACTGCAGGCCGAGTCAAGATCTGCTTCTTAATTGGTCTTAAATAGGTTAATTGCAATTCAAAGAACAAGTCATTACCGGTGGGACCAGGGTGTGTGATGCAGTGGGACAGAGCAGGAGGCGCTGGCTGCAGGGCCTGCTGAGCAGCACAGTTGTTGCTTTAAGGGTGTGCTTGGGAATGGGTTTGTTGCACAGATTTCTGAGGCTCCTTGCATCAGGCACCTCCTCCTCCCTGCCTCTGCCCTGTGGGATGCATAGAATGGGTTGGGTTGGAAGGGACCTTACAGATCACCCAGTTCCAACCCCCATGCCGTGGGCAGGGACACCTCCCACTAGCCCAGGTTGCACATCCTGGCCTTGGACACCTCCAGAAAGGAGCATCCACAGCCTCCCTGGGCAGCCTGTTGCAGAGTTGCTCCTCACAGCCAATCTCAGTCTGCTCTGCTCTCATTTCAAAGCACTGCCCCCAGTCCTGTCCCTGCAGGCCTTTGCAAAGAGCCCCTCTGCAGCCCACCTCAGGCAGGGGAAGGCTGCTCTGTGGTCTCCTCACAGCCTTCTCCTCTCCAGGCTGAATGTATCCCAAAGTGTAATGCCTCTGTCATTACATTACAGACACTTGCACAATCCAAGCACTTCCAAATGATACTTTGAGCAGTTTCTACCTTGTCTGGTGTTGCTCCACTGAATAACTCCCTAAAACTTTGCTTCCCACTGCTGCCAGCAGATGCTGTTGAGGAATTAACCCTTCTGTCTGGTGGGCTCTGCAGAGTTAACCTCCCTGACAAAGTGCTGTGCATGGAAGATGCAGAGTTATGTAATCCTCCAACAGTCAAAGCCATTTAGGCATTCAATGAGGTAGATACAGATTTTGCATGAATCTTTTAAAGAAAGTTGCATTTTTAATCCTTTTCCTGGCTTCCAGTCCTGCCAGGCACATGGGAACAGCCCCTGGAAACTGAGCAGAGGATAATGTAAACCTCTGCAGCAGGCAAGGAGGCTGCTGGCTTCCCCTCCACCACCAAGCACCAGGGGCTGGCATGTTCCTTGGCACTGGGAAAAATAAATAGCTGATTGCCTCCTGCTTCACTCACCTCTGCTTCAAACTACAGGTCCTCATGAAAAGGCACCAGCTGCCCACTCAGGGCTGGAGTCCTGGGAAGCACAGAGTCACAGGATCCCAGCGTGGTGGGGACTGGAAGAGAGCTCTGAGGATCATCCAGCCCAACCCCCTGCTAAAGCAGGGCACCCACAGCAGCCTGCCCAGGAGCACAATCCCCGGGGTGATTGGAAGCTCCCCAGAGGAGACTCCACAGCCTCTCTGGGCAGCCTGCTCCAGGGCTCCAGCAGCCTCACACCAAACAAGTCTCTCCTGTTCAGATGGAGCCTCCTGGGCTCCAGTTTGTGCCCAGTGCCCCTTGTGCTGTCCCTGGGCACCACTGAGCAGAGTCGGGCCCCAGCCTCTTGGCTCCCACCCCTTAGCTCTTGGGCTTTCTGGGGCTGCTCTCCTGCAGGCTCTCAGCCTTTGCTCCTCACAGAGCTGCTTCAGGCCCCTCGGCAGCTTCATAGCCTCCCCTGGACTCTCTTCAGCAGTTCCTTGGCTCTCTTGAACTGGGGAGCTCAGGACTGGATCAAATACTCCAGATGCAGCCTGACCAGAGCAGGGCAGAAGGGGAGGAGAACCTCCCTTGACCTGCTGGCCACTCTTAACACAGCCCAGGAGACCATTTGCTCCTTTGGCCACAATTGCTGGCTCATGGTGAACTTGTCCCAGTCCCAGGAGCTGCTCACCCCTCCCCTGTACTGGTTCACAAGCACAACAACATTTCCCTCAGGCCTTCCCAGCCCTGCCCAAGGCCTGGCTCTGTATGAAGCATCTGCAACAGCAAAGAGCACAGAGGGCTCCAGGGAACCTCCAGCACATTTAAGGCCAAAACTCTGCTGGGGTTTGCCTCTCTGAGGCAGGGATTTGAGGTGGAGCAGGAGAAATGTGCTCAGGCTGGGCACTGCAATTGCTGCCTTGTGGCTTCTGCAGCCTTTCCTAGAGCTGTTTTCCTCTGGGCTCCTGTTCCTTAGCCAGATGCCCTGAGCAGAGACCACTGTGTCCCCAGCCTTGCTCTCAGCTTTGTGGTCACTGCAGTCTCCAAAGAGCTCAGCTGTCAGCAGCATTCAGAGATGCAAATTTGATGCAACTGGGGGTTAAATCATGAATTATTTTCCAAATCAGGACAAAGGTCTTAGCTGGCATTGAAAAAATGATGGCAAGGCAGTGGAGGAGCTGGGTGCAAATCTGTATTTAGGAGGTCCCCTGTCTCCTGAAGGTACTGTGCTGGCTGCTGGCAGCTCTAGAGAGCAGTTTGCTATCAGGAGCAGGTAAATCTGTATTCCTCCCCCGGCTCTGGCATTTGGCATTATGATTACCTGAAGAGTTTCTTTTCAAGGAGGTACAAAAAAAGCAGGTTTGGCATGGCTGAGCAAACACCCTGGGCACAGGGGCAGGGGAGCAGGTGGATGGCAAAAAGAAAGGTTATTTTTAGGAGCTTGTGAAACCCAAATCTGAAGACTCAGAGCATGTCACACAGGTCACTGAACAGCTGTTAGACCCTGAGCACTCTCAGGCTGCATTCAAATCAGGGAGCTGGAGGTAAGAGAACAGATTTTTACCATGTCAGAGGTTCACAGAATGGTTTGGGGTGGAAGGGACCCTAAAGATCATCTACTTCATCCTCCCAGCCATGGGCAGGGACACCTCCCACTACATCACCTTGCTCAAGCTTCAACACTAATGAAGAAGGCAAAAAACCCCAAAACTGATAAATCATTTGATAAAATCATAAATAATAAAAAGCATAATAACTTTTTTTTTCCTTTTTTTTTAAATATAGCAGAGTGGAAATGGAGTGAAAGAGCTTTTGAGAAATGACCCAAGTGTCTTTGAATGGAAATGACCAAGAGAAGAAGAGACAAAGATGATAAAGCCACAGCAGAGCACCTGGCTGAGCTCTGTGTTGATTGTTGCTCCAGAGGAGGCCACACAGCTTCCTGCACAGCAACTTTTCTCCATGAGGAACAAGATGAGGCTCTGAGCAACCTGAGCCTGTGTGAGGTGTCCCTGCCCATGGCAGGGGGGTGGAACTGGATGACCCTTGAGGTGCCTTCCAGCCCTGACCATTCTGTGACTCTATGAAAGAGATGATCTGGGCTGACAGGGAGGGGAAGGTAACTTGAGGGTCTTGGAATCATAAAATCACAGACTGGTTTGGCTGGAAAAGATCTCTAAGCTCCAATGCTCTCGGGGCAGGATTTAGTTTCCTAATGTCCAGCTAAATGGTTTCACAGGCTCACAGGATGT
>VWYK01044875.1:16381-28827 GCA_013399775.1 Semnornis frantzii | reverse complement strand
CTCACATTAATTACCCCATCTCGTTACGGAAACTTACGCAGCATTACTCCTGCAAAGATCTGTTTTACTCCTTGTTCTCTCATGCTACTCCTCTAAGTAAACAACTGATAGTAAATCTCCAGTGGAAATCAAATGCACTGCAACCAGCAGGAGCTGACCCAATCTTATGCAAAAGTCCTTCTTAGGCTACAGGTGAAATTGTATCTCTCGCTGCACAGACTATAGGTTCTGACATGCTCTCACCTGCCACTAATGAAAACAATAATCTATCTTTAAACTTCTGGCAGTTAAGGATTTTATTTTCTTATTTGTGTATTTGGGAATGTTACTTGCAATATACAGAAATAGATGATTGAAGGCTAGGATGTTTCCTTAAAAAAAAGAGATAAAGAGCTGCAAAATTCCCATAATCATTTTGCAATTCAAGATGTAGTGCAAAATTTACAAGAACTAATATTACTGTTTCCAGGCTTTATGCTCTCCTGACTACTTGGCTGTAAAGCTATATCCTTCCTGATCTACATATATCTCTTAAAGTAAGACTGACAGAAGGGATAGGAGATCAAATGCTCATTCATAACTTGAGGGCCACAGATTCTCAGACTGTGTTGGTTTGGGATGTGCATAATGAAACATGAAGTGAACAAAAGAGTTGTGTAGGAATCACAGAACCATAGAATGGCAGGGGTTGGAAGGGACCTCTGGAGATTGAGTTCNGGGTTGGAAGGGCCCTCTGGAGATTGAGTTCAAACCACCCTGCCAAAGCAGGATCACCTTGGGCAGGTGACACAAGAATGCATCCAGGGGAGTTTTGAATGTCTCCAGAAAGGAGACTCTGCAGCCTCTCTGGGCAGCCTGTTTCCATGCTCCTTCGCTCTTACAGTAAAAAGTTTTCCCTCGTGTTGGAGTGGAATTTCTTACATTGTAGTTTGTATCTGCTGCTCCTTGTGCTATCACAAGACACCACTGACAAGAGACTGGCACCTTCTTGACACCCACACTTCAGGTACTTAGAAACTTTACTAAGATTTTCTCTCAGTTTTCTCTTTTCCAGACTGAACAGCCCCAGGGCTCTCACCTTTTCCTCATCACTCCTTTCATCATTCTCATACTCTCCTGTTAGTCTCTTTAATATATCCCTGTCCCTCTTGAACTGGGTAGCCCAGAACTGGACACAATACTCTAAGTGTGGTCTCACTAGGTCAGAGGACAGTGGGAGAAGCAGCCCTCTTGACCTGCAGGACACACTCTTTTTAATGCATGCCAGCATACCACCAGCCTTCCTGGGCACAAGACCCAGACTGGCTGGAACTGGGAGCCAGTCATACCATGCTTGTCCAATCTGCCCTTTACCAAACTGCAATAATCCATTTTTTGCTAGAAGTTTCTTAGGCCAATTATACATCTCATGGCAGCTTCAAATCAGGTACTATAAGTGGCTGCCAACACTGCACAAAGAAATAAATCAGCATATAGCAACATTGGTCTGATTTCCTTCAGCCTGGAATGCAGGTTTATCACAAAAGTGCTTTCAAAAGACTGCATTTGATAAAGAGCAGCAAGAGCGTCTCTGAAGCATTGCTTTATTACTGGTGGTGAAAATAATGCTCTGACAGATAGAAATCATCAAGAAATCCAGCTGTGAATGTGTGTTATTGTCCCTCATATGGACAAATCTAAGTGTCTCTCGGGTACCATTTGATTTCAGACTGTCAGCTGAAATTTGTGCAGATGATGATGACGATGACACCAGCAGGGCTACAGCAAAATATATTTTTAAATAAAAACACCATTTCTCTTTGGCAGATTGAGAAGAGCTGGAGAACACTGTGGAACCATTTGTAAGGCCATTGCTTTTACAATATTCCACATGCTATTCTCCTTAGAATGCATCTTTGTGCAAAAGCCTCCTAATGTGCCTGCTGCAAGTATGATTTATTCCTCATGCCCAAGGAAGTGTCATCCACAAGATGTAACAAAAGCAGAAAGAGGTGCAAACCCAGGATGTTTTCCACTTCATGAAGACACACTGAGGAGCAGCAGAAAAGAAACCAAATTCCCATCAGTTTGATTTGGTTTTGTTTTAACAGTATGAAGTGATTTCAAAGCCAAACAAGTGAAATCAATTCACTCTGCAGCTCCCCCCCCCAAAAAAAACCAGCAGGTTGATATTTAACAGCTGCAGAAAAGAAATAATCAAAGCATCAAAATATTCCTGGCACATGAGATACTTTCCATCCCATGTTATTCATGAAGGCACAGTCCTGCTAGAACTTGCAGGTCTCCAAATGGCAATACAAGAGGCATGAGCAAAAATCTGCAAGTCTAAACACTCATTTGCAAGAGACATGGCATTTTTCACTGAATGATCTGTCACAGCAAACAGTCAGCAATAAATTGGCATCTATTTTTCCATCATCTAATATCATTCCACATCAGCATGCCACAACTTTCAAACAATATGCTGTAAGCTAAATTGATCCCTCTCTATCAAATAGGGTCTTATTTATTGATTAATACTCTGCACTTTTCATAGCAAGACAGAGGACATATTCTGGCTGCTTTATAGACATAGAAATATTTTTGCCATGCTGCCTGAAACAGGAACAGATCTAACACGAGGCTCATCATGAATATATGACAAATGGAACTTGCAACTTCCAAGCAACAGCTTGTCAGCTCCACAATGGGCTTGCCATTTAGTAAAGTTCTTGTGGGTTACAGTCATATTCCACACAGTAACAAGATAACAGGGACTAGATCACAGGATTGTCAGGGTTGGAAGGGACCTCGAAGATCATCCAGTTCCAACTTCCCTGCCACCAACAGAAAGCTAATGCCTCATTTTTCCAGGCAAGCCTGGATTCCTTGAAATATCCAAATAGTCATCAAGCAAACATTCCCCCTACTACCATTAAAAAGCACCTTTTTCTCTGTGTATACAGCAACTCTGAAACCACCACAACAGAAAAGGACTATGCCTCATTGCTTCCTCCTCTCTTGAAGAGCAGAATATACCTCACAAATCTAAAATCAATGTCAAATTAATAAAACTGACTGCACTGAACAAGTATCAATCACAGTATCAAGCAAACAGCCCAGACAGCAACTGAGCCCTGGGTTGCAGCAAGAGCAGTGTGGGTAGCAGGGCAAGGGAGGGGATTCTGTCCCTTTGCTCTGCTCTCCTCAGACCCCACATGCAGTCCTGTGTGCAGTTCTGGAGCCCCCAGCACAGGAAGGACATGGAAGTGTTGGAGCCAGTGCAGAGGAGGCCACGAAGATGCTCACAGGGTTGCAGCAGCTCTGCTATGAGGACAGGCTGAGAGAGTTGGGGTTCTGCAGCCTGGAGAAGNTTGGAACTGGATGATCCTTGAAGTCCCTTCCAACCTTCCCATTCTATGAAACAGAATTGGCCACACAATAACCAAGCTACAGATCCAGTATTAAGAGTAAGTAAAACCCTAAAGGAACTTGTGGATTTGCTTTCCTTGGGACTTTGTTGCTTCTCAGATACCCATTTTGGAACAAAACCAGTAGCAGAGAAAAATAATTTTTAGATCTCCATATGCCTGGCCTTTTCCATTCTTGGCAGAATGGCAAGAAATTAGCCTTGCATGAATGTGTTTTAACCAGCTGCGCATTAAGTGTGTCCAACACTAAGTTTTGTTTGGTGAGACCTTTGTTGTATTGACAGCTCTTTAAAACCAGCAGTGACACAACAGTAACACAGTCAAAACAGCTGTAGGGAGCTCAGCAGAACTTAATGGTTGTAACAATTGAAAAAGAGAGCAGGAGATCTACATCAATCAGTGGCAGACATCACTTTGTCTTTTGAGTCTGTGGGAGAGATGATTTACTGGTTTGTGGAGAACACAGAGGAGGGTATTTTAGCAGACTCCCTTGTAACTGAGTAAGAATTTGATGCAGAAGTATGGTTGTGCAGAATGGTGACAGATCTTAATTATCCAAAAATCACTGCTCAATTATAATACATCTTCTATTATCGAGGATAAAACCCAGCTGAATTAGTAAAATGTTTGGGGGGAAGTCATGGTAGAAGAGCTTATGTTGGAAGGGACTTCAGAGAGCATCTGCTCCAACCTCCTCACCGTGGGCAGGGATTCCACTCATCTAGACTTGGCTGCTCAAGGCCTCATCCAACCTGGATTTGGACACCCCCAGGGAAGAGGCATCCACAACCTCCTGGGTAACCCATTCCAGAGTCTCACCACCCTTGTGCAGAAGAACTTCCTCCTAAGATCCAGTCTAAACCTATTCTCCCTGCAGCTTATTAAAACCATTCCTCCTTGTCCTGTCTCTAGACACCCTTATGAAAATTCCTCTCCAGCTTCCTATAGGATCCCTTCAAGTATTGAAAGGTAGCTCTAAGGTCTCCCCAGAGTCTTCTCTTCTCCAGGCTGAACAATCCCAGCTCCCTCAGCCTATCCTCACAGCAGAGGTGATTCAGCCTCCACACATCTATGGAATCTCCCATTCAGTAAATCTCAAACAATACTGCTAAAAAAGGGAATGCCCAAAAAAGGGGAAATAGAACTCTAAAGAAAGTATTGGTGTGGTTTGTGATGCAGGTTGTGTTTAACAACAGAAATTACAAAACTTAACCTGAGCAATCTCAACTGGAAACGTTGATCACCCTCTTCCTCCTCCCATACACCAACATCCATCACATAAAGAAAGCTAAACTACAAACTCAGCACGTGAGCTCATATTTATGAAGTTAAATGGAGTTTCATTGTTGGTTTAAATGGTAGATGTCCATACCCTGATGGAACTGGAACTCCAGACATAGAAAGGACAAAAGTACCATTAACTGCGTGAATAATTTGTTCCCCATTGAAAGGGGATATTCATATTGCTCATGTGAATAGCTGTGGCTAAGATAAGCAAAGAAAAAAGATGCCAAATTGTAGAAGGGAAGCAATTTCCCTTTTTCCATACTATAAGCTGGGATGAACATTGGTTTCTATTGTAACTGGAATGCTGCATATGGAGAAATAATCATAATTTAATCAAGTCTCTTCCTGAAGACTCTTTGCAGAGAACGTAAGAACTAAGTGCAATTAAACCAGCAAGAACTTACAAATTGCACAACATGACAGAACACAAAAAGAACAGCATTTGGGGGGCTAAAGGGGAAGAGGAAACATTTGAGGAGGTTTTCAGAATTAGCATTGTCTGAAATAATTTGGTAGCTCAGTCCCATGAATGCAGAATCGAAGAAAAAAAAATTAAAATATCAGATCACTGATCTGGAAAGGGCTGAACAACCCTCAGGCCATGTCAGCTGTTCCTAAACCATCCCTGCTCTTCCTGTTTCTGCTTAATAGATGGATATTTTATCCAAAACTTTCCAACCTGCATCCAACCACAGCAGTTCTAGAGGCAGTGTATGCTTAATGCCAGCATTTTGGTGAAGAAGAGGAAGGGTATTTTCCCACCTTGCTCTGCGTCTCCCAAAAACTTTTAATGATTAATCCTACAGCTGTCAGACACATCCAAGGATTTTACCTAATTGTGGTATCAATTCTCAATTCCATTTGATAATTCAGGGAGCCCTCAGCTTGCTTTCTTTTTTTTGCATGAACACCTAACAATTAGTGTGGGGAGTGTCAATCACATCCCATCTGCTGCCTGCAAAAAGAAACTCTCACCTCTTCCACCTGTTGATTTGAACCACTGTGCTCAGCAACATGAGCATGCTTGGTCTCACCTCCTGCTTAACACTTCACAATCAAACACTGCAAGAGCCAGGCAGAGTTGTAGGCACTTTGGTGACCACCTCTGGGTGCGTGGCCATGCCATGGATGTGAGTGTAAGAAGGGCTGGAGCAGCCCAGACCTTGGAGTGCATGCAGAAACAAAATGTAATCATTCTAATTCTTACAGATAGCTGAGAGAATGACCCATTTTCTCAGCAGCTGAAAAGACAAAGCTGTTGCAAGGCTATAAAGATGATTTAAGGGGGTGTATCAGTTTAGAGAGAAAAATTCTGCAAGCTCAGACAGTTGTAAAATTGCCACTTTATGGCTGTGTCTGCTTGGGCTCTGGCAATTTTAAGAATACCTCTATTATTGTATTGAATGTTTAGTTTACATTACCTTGTCTTTGCAATCAAATGTTTGACATCACAGCCCTTCAACAATGAGACCCCATGTCAATTTAAAAAAAAACCCAAAACACACACAATACACTTGCAAATCCTACTTGAGGCTCAACAGCAATTATTCACAGACTCAAGATGCAGAATGAGTGATAACAGGTATGAAGAACTTTTGATCCACCAAGAAACCATACAGCCAGTTTTCTCACCCTGCTCCAGACAGCAGTGTTGTCAATTACTGTTACACCATCAAATGTCTCGAGTGCAAGAAAGCAGGTAGATACTAGAATAATTAAAGACAACAATCTGCTCCCTGTAATTATCTAGTCAGACAGAAAACCAGACTGAAACCAGGCAGAATTTAACCCCAGAAGATAATTAATGACTGGAACTATCAAAAAAATCAGACATGTTAAGCACACAGAAATCACTAGGAGCTAGAAAGGCTTTCCAAGATAAAAGCAAATCCTCCTAAGTACTTCTCTCTCCCTCTTTTGGTTTTGCTTTCTCCCTCTGTGTATTTATTCCCAAACCAGGTTTCACTCTTGCTGTCTATTCCATTTCCAGGAGATAGTTTGCAGTCAATCAGGTCTGGCTTCATGAAGCAGGAAGCTTGGAAGCTCTCTTACCTCCTGCCCGAGGTGGGGGTCCGCAGAGCAGCACAACTCCCTGCCCTTCTCGAACCGACACCGCGCTTCTCATTTTCGTCCTGGAGTTCTCAAGCTCTGTTTTTGAAAGAAAGGTGGTAGGTGGGTATTAGGAAGCACAAAAGACTAAGCATCAGGGATTTTCAGTTCTCAAACCCTCCTGTCAGATCTCTTAGGAGGCACCAAAGTTCAGTGATTTCAGTCAGTTGGTCGCAGAAGAAATGGATGCTCAAAATGAGGGAGGATGACAGAATTAGGCCTGAACTAATTTGCAAGAACAATTAAATTCTGTGATTAATTTTTCTTATTCCAGGCTTATGCTACCCTAATTTTGACAACCAGAAAGAAATTGTAAGCATAACTTTAAAACAGGTCTTCAAGCCACTGTTACTTCTGAAATGAAGGTTCTGATGCAAATAACATCAGGATCCTACTGAGCTCCTCTAACCACCTGTAAAATGAGACTAGGAAGAGAGTTAATCAGAACACAGATATAAATCTTTTCCAACAGAAAGGAAACCCCTCAACCATCTCCCTGTGGCAGAATGCTTTGTAACATCTCCAAGCTCTGTTGAAAACAAGCACTTTGCACCTCAGTGTATTGACCCAGCTCTCTTGCTCTGCCTGGCCTCAGGTCTTCTGGGATCTTTTTAAGCTGTGTGAGAGGGGAAACAAATGCTACTGAGTCTCCATAAATGAAAAATCGCAGAGCAGCAGTATTTTATCATAAATTTAAATTAACTTTCCCTCTAAAGTGGTGACTCAAGATGCAGGAAAGTATAGCCTCATTAAATCCTTGAATTGAGCTAGAAGTAACATTTGATACAAGCTCACATTGAGGTTCTAGACAAAAGTTTTTCCATTAAAAAGCCACCTATCCATAATAAACCCAAGCAATTAAAAAAAAACCACCCTATATTTATTTATGACCTTGTACAGGATACTAAACTAGAGTCTTTAAAAGAGGACTGTCTTTATAACCAAGTGTAACAGCAGTAGCAAGTTGCCCAACAGCAGCTAATTCCCCAAATATAGTTTTTAATACTGAACAGCAACAGCTGTTGCAGTGAGAACACTGAGCAAGATGAGCATTTCAATGCTCCACTTTACAAAAATACATTTACTGTTGGACTATTCCTTGTCACTGCCCACACAGCTGATAGGAGAGGTTCTTTAAAGAGGTCTGTTTGCAGCTTTCCAACTGTGAGTTAATTTCTGTGCAGGCACATCTCAGTGCCTGCGTTTCTGGGCACAAAGTTTGGATGCTTGCCCTGGCTGTGTTGTGGAGGTCACGTACAACCCAAACCAAGCTGATTTCACTGGGAGGGGGAGGGTGCTGAGGGAACTGGAGCATCTCTCTTACAAGGAGAGGCTGAGATTGCTGGGGCTGTTTGGCCTGGAGAAGAGCAGACTGACAGGAGATCTCTTCAATGCTCAGCAAGAGCTACAGGGTGCAGCTAGGCTCTTTTGAGTGGTGCCCAGTGATAGGACAAGGGATGGTGGACACAAACTAGAACACAGGAGGTTGCACTGCAACTTAAAGAAAAACTTCTTTGCTGTGAGGAGTCCTAGAGCAGGCTGTCCAGAGACATTCTTCTCCAGACACTTCTGAAATCCACCTGGATATTTTGATCCCACGCAATCTGATCTAGGCAATCCTGCCCTGGCAGAGGGTTGGACTAGACAAAGCACAGGAGGTTGCACTAGTTGCAGCACAGGAGGATCCAGCTCAACACAAGAGGGGGGATTTCTTTACAGTAAGGGTCCCAGAGCACTGGCACAGGCTCCCCAGAGAGACTGTGGAGTCTCTTCCTCTGGAGACTCTCAAGGCCCATCTGGATGTGTTCCTGGGTGACCTGAGCTAGCTTGTCTGGTCCTGCTGTGGCAGGGGGGTTGGACTGGATGATCTCTTCAGGTCCCTTCCAACCCCTGACATCCTGTGAGCCTGTGATCTCCAGAGGTTCCTTCTAACACCTGCTGTTCTGTGATAACTCTGTGAGAACAACATGTCCTGCAATTTGTTTCAGGCCTCCTAAACATCCTTCTCTTCCCTCTCTAGCAATGTAGATTCATGAGCTGCCCCTAATACAATTCTCCTGAGTCGTGAAAGCAAGAAGCAAGAGCTGACAGGACCCCAGAGGACACAGATTACTCTACATTAGCATGAGAGCAGGCACACAATTTGAATTTTAAAGTTCACAAAAAAAAAAAAAAAACAAAAAAAAAAAACAAACCAAAGCCCAGCACATTTACTTTACACAGAAAATTAACATAGACAAAATACTATCCCCTCCTACAACACAGCCACCACAAGGTATAGATGCAATGACACAATTTCTGTAATTAGGAGATGGTGATGAACTATTTCTCTTTAAGGACATGTGCTCATCAATTGCAAAGCTTGGTTGTCTTTTCTATCCAGCTACCTGCATTAGGAAGATGGGGTTGGGCTGAGAGCACCACGGGAAGGGACATAACCTGTGGGACATGCCAAGGCATCTAGAAAGGCACATCCTCCTTATCCTGCTGGTACCCAGCAGGGACCCACTGCAGCTCTGCAGTTCAATCTGTTGCAGTATGGTACTGCAGAAGTTATTACTCCCTGATTGCAGCTGAAGACTGCTCTCACAGGGGAATAGTTTTTTGGGAAACAAGAAGCAATGTCGAATCCATCAGAAAATGAAGAGTATGAGCCATACTACAATGAAAGAATAATTTTTCCACTAATTAGCAGAAAGCTCTCCATCCTACCTTCCAGAGCAGTTTAAGTAGCAGATTAATCACACAGCTGCAGAAATATCATCAGTTAAGTAATTTATATGCCTGTATATTCTCTTTACGCATTGTCTGGTGCCACTTTGAATGTAATTAAAAATCACCATGAAAAATATTAATAGAATGTTCCATGAGTAATATACAGTGAAATCTAAACCTCTGACCTTGGAAAATGCTCCCCACTTATACATGAGATTCTGTTTTCATTTTCAGGTTTTTCTGTAGCAGCACTGATGAGGTTGCACCTCAAATATTGGGTTTTGGGGCATTTGCTCCAGGAAGGAGATTGAGATGCTGGAGTAGGTCCAGGGAAGGGAAATTAAGCTAGTGAAGAATCTAGAGCACAAGGGTTGTGAGGAGCAGCTGAGGGAATAGATTGAAGCTTGAGGAGGGCAGATTTAAACTGGATACTGAACAGAGATTGCCTAGAGTCAAGGTGGTGAGACACTGGCACAGGTTGCCCAGGGAGGTTGTGGCTGCTCCCTCCCTGGAGGTGTTCAAGGCCAGGTTGGATGAGGCCTCGAGCAACCTGGGCTACTGGAAAGTGCCCCTGTTCATAGCAGGGGGACTGGAACCAGATGATCTTTAAGGCCCCTTCCAACCCCATCCATCCTATGAATCTGTAACTGGAGTTCTTCCACCTGGAGAAAAGGAGGCTCAGGGGAGACCTGCTCACTATTTAACTATTTAAATAGAGGTTGCAGCAAGGTAAGCATTGGTCTCCTTTCTCACAAAAAGTGTCAAGATGAGAGCAAATGACCTCAAGTTGCACCAAGGGAGATTTAGATGAAATACTAGGAAAACATTTCTCAGTGAAGGAGGAGTGAAGCCCTGGGAGAGGTTGGGTGGATGGAAGTGATGGAATCACTGTCACTGGAAGCATTAAAAACTGTCTGGATGTTACACTTAGGGACAAAGTGCAGTGGTGGACTTGACTGTGCTGGGTTAATGGCTGGAGATGATGATATTGAAGGTCTTCTCCAGCCTTAATGATTGAATCTTAAAGGTCAAAAATCAGTTGTGGTTGATGAAGTAACAGGACAGAAGGTTTCAGTTTTCTGTCTGTTTGGTATTTGTAAGTTTTTGTTTGGTTTTGTAACTAAAGCCAATATCCTAACAGCAGTAACACACAAAATTTGCTGTTACATGAAATCCTGGAGAGGGAACACTAAGTCCTCTGAAAACTGACAGGATAAATAAAGCTCTGTAAAAGGTGGGTAAATAATGGAGAGCAGTGTTTACTTTCACAGATCAATTTGAAACTGGAAGCTCTTATCCTGCTGAAATATCTTAATAGATAAAATGTAACTGAAAACAGAAGATGAAGGCAAGAACAGGGCAGAGGATGGGTTGGAGAATAAGATTTGCTCTTCAGCACAATGGGATAACAAATATCCCATTGGCTTTGCCTTTCTCCCTCAAACAAACAATTTTTTTCCCTGCATTTTATCTATTGATCTGTAAGTTGCCATATTCAAATTATTAAAATTTTATCTTCCTTCTTTAAGTGGTCATCAAAATGAAATGTTTGCAGTAGTTTGCCTTGCATAGATCTTCTTACTTATATTTATTATGGCCTGATTCTATCCTCTTTCATATGAGATCCTACCATTACAGTGGGAAATGGACAACTTTGCTACTTCACTTTACCAAGATACACCTCTGATCTTGCTAAAAGTGCCACCAAAAATCTGACTGCACAAGGAAAAACCAACAAAATAAATCCAATCTACACCCAATCTAGATCTGTGTAATTTGCAAATGAAAATGTTTTTATTGCCTGTTTATAGTTTGCTGTGCAGAAGAAAGTTTAAAATTAGCAATTGAGATTTTTCTGACTCCTGAAAGAGCAGATTTTTCCTTTCCCCTGCTAATACACATATTTGCCTTATTGCTTTAGCACCAAGTACATAAAGTTACATCAACTGAAATACACATGCCACTGCAATAAAATGGAGCAAGAAAATGTAATTCAGCTTTATTGAAAAGTCTTTTATTCTGCCTGAAAAGGAGAACAAAACGTGTTCTTGCACATACAAACAGCAAGGATATGAAAGTTGCATATTCCACTGGGTTCTCTCCTTCCATTTCTTAAGTTTTAAGCTCCAAGCACATTGCTAAGAAAGATTCCAAGGCATGGAGTGAAAGCCACATGAACATCATTGCCTGTAGGAACTGGTTCATGTCTTTAGAACAGAAGCATTTAGAAGTCTATGTGAAAAGCACCACAATTAAAAGACAGGTTTGTGGATTCCTGAGGGAAAGAGAAGATCTTGTGTGAAGCAAAACCAAAATGAGCAGGTAATGGTCACTTGAAGCCCATAAGCTAACTGTATCCTGGGCTGCAGCAAGAGAAGTGTGACCAGCAGAACAAGGGAGGTGATTCTGCCCCTCTGCTCTAGTGAAACCCAACCTGGAGAACTGCATCCAGTTCTGGTGCTCTCAGTGTAAGAGGGACAGCAAACTGCTAGAGCAAGTCTAGAGGAGCCTATGAAAAGAATATGGTGTCATGGTAGGCCTAGGCAGGCCAAATTGGGCTTGTACCTCTCCTGGCTTGCCCAGCCATGTTTTTCTGCTCTCCCTCCTGCTGTTTTGGGGAGAGCAACTGCGGGAAAAGGGACAGAGAACCAGGAGCCACTAAGTCTGGGGTCTGTGGCCTGCCCAGACCCTGCAGTAAACAAGGTGCACAGGGTTGCCTTGTGCAAGGCTGTGTTCTGCCCAAAGAAGGGTAAAGCAAGCCTATGGCTTCACCCAAGATGGGCAAATCTTGGCTAACTGCCATTGGATTGGCTATCCTGTGTCCAAAGGCCCATTGGTCTCAGGCTGTATTGGATAAAAGGAGATGAGCAGGGAGCACAGAGGCCTTTGCCATTCCAAGCTGTGTCTGTGCCTGCTGCCTCTGAT
>VWYK01044869.1:99706-117724 GCA_013399775.1 Semnornis frantzii | reverse complement strand
AAAAAAATGTGGTCCTACTAAGCCTTGTATTTTTTTTTCCTCTCCACAAGAGAGCAATGGCTGGCTCTCCAGCAGATGTAGCTAAGCATAGCTCTGCTAACATAAATGGAGCTAAATCAGTTTACACCAAATGAGGATTAAAAGTTTATTTAAGTAGTCTTTCTTAATGGAAAGTAGGTATGTTATTCTACTGATTGTTAACTACAAACTTTCACCTTGTTCTAGTCCCCATAAAATAGTAATAGCTTAAAAGCTGAAGAGCATATCACATTTCAGGAGAACTTATAATTCATCAGTGTATGTGAGCTGTGTTTATTTTTTCAATCATGAGCTACATAATTTAGAATAAGAAATAGGTGGATAGAAAGGATTTCTGTATAGAAAAGGTCCCAGGTGTTTTTCTGGCTCTCCCCTGGGGAGTGTGGTTATATTACATCAAAACTCCTGGATAATTAATTTGTTCAGTGGCCAGGGAGGCAGGCAGACTGGGTTCTATAGCCAGCATTGGAGACACCAGAGAACTTGCTACACGTTTATAGCATGTGCAGGAGCCAGCAATGATAGCCTCTGCTAAAGCAGCCAAAGTGGGTGGGTCAGACGCTGTGAGTAGTGCTGGAAAGACCCAGCAGCACCAGTTTTGTCAGCTTACAGCCATGAATCCTCAGCAATGGCCAGAGACACCAAGAAGCCTTCGAAAGTATCTGTCTTCTCTTCACAGCATGTTTGGGAAAGTTGTGCCTTTTTGTTGTAATGTTTATTACCAAAGCAAAGCCTTCTCATTTTTTATTTTTTCCCTTAAAATCTTGGAGACACATGGAACAGCCAGCCAGAATTTGCTTTGATTAATCTTCAATCTGGTTCTACTGTGTGTCCTCTCCATGGTATAAATCTAGACTGCAACTGGTAGAGGGTTGTATGCCTTTAAAAAAAATAGTCTCACACCAAAACATTCAAAGTAGCAGGGCCCCCTATGTCTAAATCTGAATAGTCTGAAAAACAAAATATAGTTCAAGTACTACATTTTCTGCCACCTTCTGCCTGAGCCCAACGGAGATGAAGCAGGGAAGGGTTGTATGTATTGGAATTGTGTGACAAAAGAATGAAGCCAGGAGCAAGCAAACAGCAGGGGACATGAGCGAATCCAGAAGACCTGTAGAAAGAACTCAAATAGAGAAATTCTGTGGAACAAGTCCTACAGTGGCGGCTACTGTCACAGATCCCTTGATTTCAGTGCAGCTTCTGACACTGTAAGCAGCTCAGGCTATTTAATCTTGATGGCCTTACTTGTTTTGGCATTGCTGTTGGGTGGGGATGCCTGGCCCTAATATACATCATAGGCTCCTGCTAGCTAGAAGAACAGGCTTGCTCATTTGAAATTGAATCAGGCTTTGAGCTTATGTTTGCAACAGAGAAACATAGGAAATTAAATAGTTTGCAAAAAAAAAGTCTTAAGCAATCTGATAGATTCTCAAACCAAACTCTTTTAAGATTTGTCTAGGATTAATGTTCGGTTGTCTTGCAAGTGAAATGCATGCCATGGCATATTTTACAAAAATGGAAAGTGCCTCTGATACCTTCTGTGAGCTCCAGCACACAGCAGGCTGCGGGGTGCTGCCGAAGAACTCTCGGGCTCAGGTGTGCGGTGAACAAGGCATGGCCTGTGCTCCTGATGCAGCTTATGAGGCTGAGGGAGGTCTGACCCAGGCAATTAAACAGAAACATTTTAACTGATTGGTCTCTTGTTGGCCTGTCAAGAAGCATGGGATGGTTTTACTTGCCATTTTACAAGAAAGTCTATGTGTGACCATGTTGTTTGCAGTATTTGGCATTAATGGGAATTTAAGGACTGGAGCACAATTTTCCTGTGTCTGTGCATTTACCTGCACAAGTGCGTGCTAGATGTGGTAGAATGGCTGTGTTTGAAGGTGTGCAAACCCTCACCAGTGTGAGCACTGACAGAAAGTTGCAGCTGATGGTACATGGCAGGAGAGAGGCAGGGTGTCAGGAACTAGCTCCTGTGTAAGCTACTGTCTGATGTTGCAAGATGCTGAACACCAGCCAGTGCCTGGTGACTAAGCTTTCAGGTACATGGTTAACTTTTAAAGTCCCACAGTCTTCATAAAAACACTTGCAAGTTTAAAATTAAGTGTATTTTCTTTTAAATGCAATTGAGTTTGGGGACAAATTGATCAACATTTTAAGAGTTCAAGTCTAGAACTGTAAAGCAGAATAAACCCAGGCCTCCCCGTGCAAAAGCCTAATGTATTAACCCGCTCTTTCATCCTCCCTTTCCTTCCCTCCCCTCCAGAAACAGTCTCACCCAATTTTACTGTGCTGTAATGGAAAATAGAAACCAGAACACACTTGGGTCTCCTTCACCAATTTTTTTCAGTGTCCAAATAGGTCCCACAGAGCTTCTCACCATATGATTTTGCTTCCCTCAAAGTACCCATATGCAAACAGCATTAATCCTAGAAGACAAAGTAAAGCAGGAGGAGAGGGGGGGAGGAGAAAAAAAAAAAAAAAAAAGAGTTGCAATGAGAATTAAAATATCTGCAAGTGAATTAGCTAGCATCCCCTGTCCTTTTAACATTTGGAGTGATCTTCCTCTGGAAAAAAAATAAATTGAGGTCAACACACAAACTTCCTCTGCTTCCTGGAATTCTTACATATTTTCACTATGATAACATGATTTGTGTGTGTGTAAATGTAAGGGGAGAGGCAGCAGAAAGCTGGCGGAGAGCCCCCTCCCCCTCGGTCCTGGGAGAATGCCTGAAGCATGAGCTCAGCTGTTCGGGCTCCGTGCATGGTGTCATACACTTCCACAAGCAAATTCACAGTGACATTAAGAAAAGAAGATCTGGGGCCCTAGTCTCTAAAGTGTTCACAGTGTCCACGAGACAGCTCCTACATAAAGGGCTGTTTATTTGTTGAATTATCAAATTGTTACCCGCAGAGGGGCTTGAAAATATCTGAGCAGTCCTGGGGTTTTCTTTGGTGCAGTCACAAAAATGCATTTTCTTCTGTGTTAATTTTCTCTGACAGAAACCCAAGCCTGCATTTCTGTTTCTCCCCCCTCCTCCTTTGTAGGAAAACACCCTTGAAAAAAAAGGTAGCCCACAATTACCCATTAAGTCCTTTACAGGTTTCAAATAAACAGTTGAGGAAAGCTTAGGAAGAGGAAGGATCTCAGCACAAAGCATGACTGTACGACATGGTGTGCTTCTGAGAAACAGAATTTAAGTGATTTGCATATGGCCACCTAAATATTTAATGGGTTTGCAGTTTAGGAAAGCAGGCTTAAAACTATGCCGTGCAGTCTATGATCTTATCTGTCTCTGCTGGCTATGTTAGGTCAAATGTGTTGTTATTTTTAGGGCCTGATCCTGAAATTCCAGAAGCTGTTGGGGCACCCAGCACCATTTTAAACCGGGGCTCCTCTTCAGTGTTGTATCTGCACACAGCTGAGGCTAGTACACATTTAAGTTTCTAAAGCTGTTAGGGCGTTTGAGGCTCTTTAAGCCAAAACCTGGCAATGTTTTTCCCTTCACAAAGAAGTTTCACACTAGCATGGTATGGGGTTCTCAAGCTGCCTTACAGCCCCTTCTTTCTTTCCCCTGTCCCCATCCCCCAGCTGTGACCCGCTCTGTATATGCTCCCAAACTCAGCTAAGCATTTCGTGAGTGTGCAGGGCTGAATGCACATTCACAGGAAACAAAACCGTGAGATACTTTCAAAAATGCAGACACACAAAACACTTCTAGACAGCTACAGGCAGGTGCAGAGTTTACGCTTCGGATGACTGTCCAGTTTTACAGTGCAGGACGGAGGCATTCTGATGAGACTGCTCTCAACAGCCACAGTAAAATATTAACTGAACGGAAAAGTTAAATAGAAAGAAGGAGCTCTTCCCAGTGGAATTGTAGCATTCTCTCCTCTTCACATTCTTTTGAGCTCGTTCATTCCTTTGAGCTGCAATAACAAGTCAGCTATTTGTATATGGCGAGACTTGTAATGGAGAAAAGAAACCCGCTCAGAAGCAAAATCCTGTCTTGCTGCACTTTTCTACTTCTTCCCCAGCCACGAACAGACTTCTTTCCAATTCCACTTCTGGGCAGCCTAACTCTTTGGCACAGACACCTGGTCCCTGGGGTTTAAGGAGCAGGCCTCCCATCACAAACACACATCCAAATATCCACCATTTTTTTCAGCACTCACTCCAAGTACTCCAGCAGCTAAACACTAGGGCCAAGGAGGCTGATAGCCCTTGGGATTCCTAATATCATGCAGAGTCAGATTTTGCTGGCCCAGTCCCGGTTAACCAAAATTCCTGTTGACACCAATGGGAGTTGCAGGTGCTTGAAAACCTCTCAGATACATGGATCGTTTCATTCATCATTCAGCTGCAGTCTTGTCTGGACAGGAAGACAGTAACCTTTAAAGAGCAACACTTCACAACCATTAAGCAACTAATATTTTATGCATTTGTATCACAGTTGGCTCCAAAGACAACCTTGGCAAGTGTCTGGGGGTTTCTCTTGAGAGTAATTTTGTCTGTTTATACTGCTGTTCTGTTTAAGGTGTTTAAGGGTCGTTTCCCTGATCCTTCTTTGTTAGAGGTACTTGAATAGTTTTAGAAGCCAAACCATTGTTTGGCTGAGTCTTCCAGTCAACAACCCACTGATTGAATAATTGCTCAGGAGATACACAGGCACAGAAAGATAAGTTTATCACCGTTTTCTAGCACAAGATCTTCAAAGTGCTTGTCAGGCCATTAATCCATTTTTATAAGCAGCTGCAACTTCAGAACTTGCCAGAATGCAGAAAGATTCCCACAGCCCATGATTTTCAGTTTCCCTACAACTTCACTGGTGACTTAGGCAACAACATCCTTTGCACAGGCTCCTCACTTGAGGGGAAAAAAAAACTCCCTTCGGTTGCTTTGCAAGGAATTTCTGTGCAGCCTCAGGTGCCAGCCCCTTCCTGCAGGCTTCCAAGCAGCTCCGAGTTCTTTCTACGCTGAAAGATTTCCTTTCACCACCCCCAGCGAGACAGAGTTTACCTTCTGCCTGAGGCAGATTTGCAGCTCAGCCATGCCAATTATAAAAAATGCCTCCCAAACGTGTATTCCTGGTTTCCAGAGTGACTCTGAGGTGCTGCCACACCTATCTTTAGAGTGGCTCAAAGTTACCAAGAGGCACTGTGGTCACAAGGTAGTCACATACCGTGGTGATGAGCATAACATGAATTGCTAACTAGATGGTCAGGGACACTTGGATTCTCAGCCTAGAGTCCCTAACTGACAAAGGCAAATCTCTCTCTTTTTTTTTTTTTTTTTCTGGGTAAATTGTTGCTTGGCTCTTCTTGCATCACTGGGACATACCATGCCTGGCTTCCCTCATATGCAGTATACCCAAAGTTGCACTTGCCTGTTCCCCTGCCTTTTCAGGATGCATGGGTGAGCCAGCCAGAGGATCAGTTGGCCAAGTTGTCCGGACAGGTTCAAAATGGCTGTCAAATAGGGACCATTAACACTGAAAGTGTGCACTATTATATACAAAGACAGAAGAACTCTCTGGAAGGGAGTGTGATAATTGAACATCGTTCCCACCTTGTTTATATCACAGCTTAGCTGGTATTATCTCTGTATCACAAGTGAGCACCAGCAGTGAAAACTACTCTTAGCTCCATGCTGCTCCCTTGCCGTGCTGTGACTTCAACTGCCTTAAAAACACTCTCTCATAGCTCCTACAGAAACTGATACCTGGCATGCTAGCATCTTACAAAAGCCTTCAAAAATAGTGTGAATCCTGGGGAACTTCGAATGTGCAATTGCTTTAATCCTAAGACTGCTTACTGCCCTAAAGCCTCGAAATCGTTGTACCAGTAATTGTATCAATATGTATTGTAGAAGTCCAGAGGGCAATGCAGCTAGAGCAGACCGGCATTACTGCTGCATACAGGGAAGAGGGGGGAGTACAATAATTTGGCCAGCAGGTTAGGCTTAGGGTCACCTGTGCTACAGGTATTTCAGATCCATCCAATTAAACAATGTTAATTAGTGGTGGTTCTTTTTGCTAGAATAGTCATAGCTGTTCTTCCCTGTCTAATAATGGAAGAATGCCACCAGCTTCAAAAGTGATTTCCAAGGACTGATTAAGGAATATTTGTGCAACTTAGAGAAGAATGAAGTCCTACATATATGTTAATACATCCCCACTAACACAGAATGGCTTTTTGTTGTTCTCTGTCTGGAACGTGAGCAATTTATAGTCTGCTGCTGCATCTAATTAGTGGATCTGATCCTTAAATTGAAGCAGTAGAGGCTTGTGATTTTTAAGTCCTGTATTTCCAGGCTCCATCGCTGGGGAGGGGGGGGAAAGAAAAAAAAAAACAACAAAACGGAAAAAAAAAAACCTTCATCAAAGAAAATTATGGAATATTATAATATTTAAAAGCTAAAGTTGGATACATCCAGAAAATAAGGGTGTCATCTTAAGCAGTTACATGGCTGTCTCAGTTCAGATTCACAACACAGAATGAAGGTAAACTGCATTCAACATAGATATGTGGGAAGAACTTGGCCTTGTATAGCTCCCTCCTTGGTACTAGCCAAGATAAAAATACATCATGATTACCAGCATCTAGGAAACTAGCATATGGTGCTGCCGTAGAATGTAACACTAATATATTTCAGAAAACCATAATTTTTTCTCTTTGCACAGTTCCTCGTTAATCTAGACACCATTCATTCTCTGACTGCATTTTTCCCGCATTTTTCCCATGAAAAGAGAGGATATGCTTGAATCACTTTAACTGCCAAATGTTTTGTTTAAATAGCCCTGGCAGAAATAACTTTTAGTAGCCGGGTTAAATAGTCCCCTTCAGTGCAGCAGTTCACACTTATTGTGGCTGTTAGTCCCCTCTGCATTGACTCAGAATCGCACTGCTGTTAGCTGAAGTGGCTTGGGAAGTTGCAGTGCTTCCTTTCTCTCCGTCTCTCCTTTTCTTTTTCCTGCAAGAGCAAGATCTCACCCTAATCTGGGAATAAATTGTTTTCAAATACTTTAGGAAGAGCCAGAGTGCTCAAAAGGAATTTAGAGGCTCATTTCAAAGCCAGCTGAAAATTGTCTTCAAATGAGCAGACCTGATCCTCCTTTGGTGTAAATCCCCAGGCTTCCATAGGGCTATACTGCTTACATGAAGTAGGTATCAGCCAGGTGACGTCCCCTAGGACTGGAAGCCATCTGCCTACATTTTCCACTTTCCCATGGTAAAGCACAACTACCCTCAATTTAATTTGCAGTCTGCTCCAAATAGCAAAGGATGCACAAGAGCTGCAGAGCAGGGTGATCACCATCCCCTTTCCGACGGGGTAGTGCCTTCCTTGTCCCAGCCGCAGCTGCGCTGGCCATGGCAGAAGGTAAGGAGCGGAGCTGGTTTGTGTACCTCTTGCAATCTTTGCCTGCAAAGGTTACCCTGGCTGGTCACGTGAGGGCTGCACCCTTTTTGCTGTTCCTGAAGTTAATCTATTCTGCACTGCACAGAAACAAGTGAGGGTGAAGTGACAAGACAAAAGAAAATGCAATCCTGTTGATTCTGTCATTCCTGCCACTGCTGTCAGCCCTGAAGGTTTTGTATTTTAGTAAACAGAGAACTCATTATGACGTGCGAGTGGCTTGAGAAAAGTGATGGTAAAAGAGAGATTGATTTCTTTTATTTTTTTGAGAGAAATATGAAAACAAAAACATGCTCTGAACACTGAGATAGGTATGCCCCACAGAGAGAACAGGCAGCACACTTCACCAAATCTCACAAATGCCTGAATCATAAAGGTTCAAAACCTCACAGACAACTCTGCTGGTCGGTACCCCCCCCATTGGCAGTAGATGAGTAGCTATAGTATGGCATGGCACATCCTGGTGGTAGTCAGCAAGCAGCAGGTCAGAAATGGATTCATCCGCACCCAGAATTGTTTCCCTTGGGGAAGGCAAGGGGGCAGAGCCCATAGCTGGGATTAGATGTGTGAGCACTGCAGAACGGCCAAGCAAAAGTCTTAAGGAGGCCAAAAGGGGAAAAAAAAAAAAAAAAAAAAAAACACCAAAAAACCCACACCCAAACACTCTTCAGGAATATGTTAGGTGTCCGGGAGCAGAAGATGGACAGGAGACCAACAGGATTTAGGGGAACTAAGAGGACAAGTGCCCAAACTCTCAGCCATTTACAGCAGTATTCTCCTTTTTTTCTGACCTTTAGAATTCAGCTATCACTCTTGGCCCTAATGAACAGAGAGCTACTGTCACTACCATCCTTTTGCCCTTGTGTGGTGTGATACTTGCTCCTGAGAGATCTCTACCTAAAAGTACTTAAATTCAAGCTGTTTCTTGAGCTATATGAGATATCTGAGATTGTACCTGTCTTGTAATTTAGGATGCTCTGTAAAATCTTTTGAGTCATTTCCTTTTGGGGAGTGGAAGGGAACAGTACTGCCATTTCTTAGGACAGTGCCACCTTACTCATTTTAAGAACAAAATGTATAATTCTGGATAGCTGTGCAAGTTGTGCTGATATTGTAGTGGATGTAGAAATTAATCTTAATAACCAGTATTTGTTCCTTCAGTGAAGAGAAATAGAGCTTTATTTTTTTGGCTCAAGAGATCTGACACTAGTTGAGACAACACACATTTTTATACAAGGCTGCAGCCCCTAGCAAATGGATGTGTATTAATATGACAGGATATGCTCAGTAGCCCTGGGAAACCAAGATTTGAAATCAATAATTTCTAGTAAATCACAAACTGACACTGGCAACATCCTAGTCTGGCTGAATATTTGTATCATCACAGACACTCTTCTTTAATAAACAGAACATACCATGTTTCATGCATTTGTTTTGCATTTTCTTGACAACTGCATGAAAGTATAATTTCTATGCCTGATCCAAGGGATCTCTGACAAAGGGAAGAGGGTAACATTTGTTTCTGTGGGCTTTATGGTTTTAAATCTCAGGGCCAATTCTGCCATCAGGTAGTCTATGAATATTCATGTAAATTGTTTTGAGTTGAAGAATATGTAACTTTGCCATGTATCTGGCATGGAAAAAATAGTTTGACAGTCATGAAATAGAGAATGATTTAAAATACAGTGTCAGGTTTAGCAGAGAGAGGACAACTCTAGGAACTAAATGGAAAATTAAGAAAGAAAGGTGTGTTTCCTGAGCGAAGCAAAATTATGTGATTCTGTCATAAAACCAATGAATATAGAACCAATTTTGCAGACTTAGATCCATTTAAAGCAGTCTGGAATCTCTCATAGCAGATATGGACTAGAATCTGCCTTTTCGTTGACTTCTAGAGGACTTGAGGCAGGTCCATGTGTTCCTGGTCCATGGATGTGTCTGCAAACTGTATGATGCAGGAGTGAGAAAACAGCAAAGCTAGAATTATTACTAAACCTTTTTTGCATTATTGTACCTTCTGTGTCATGCCTAACTTGCTTGGAGTCAGGTACAGGAGTCAAATAAGAGCATCCCATTGCCCAGGCCTACCGTTAACTTTGAAATTTGGCAAGTGGCACCTGTCACTGTTTCCTCCTGATTTGATACCTTCCATGGGCTGGAAGCTGCTTTGTGCCCACTTGGCTGCTGGAGCACTGCAGCAACTGACAAATGTGAGAATGCTTTGGAATGTACTGCCTGGAGAAAAGGCATCTCCTGGGTAGTGACAGGCACTGCAAACGCAGGCTTGTGTCAGCCGTGCCTCTGCATTCACATGTACACTTTTGGTTGAGCATATGATGGCTGTTATTTTGAGATGTAACTGCTGTAGCCTCAGCCCTGCCATCCCACACCCCAACAGCCCAGCCCCTTTGGTGAGAAAGGCCAGTGCCCAGTCTGTGCTCACTGGGCAAAGTCAGCAGCAGCCACACAAGGAGCACATGTAGTAAATCAAGAGGGAAGACATTTTATGCACAGCTCAGAACTGGAAAAATGCCATTAGAAAACTTTTGCTATGTATTATTGCTAACAGTACAGCTATTAAAGAGGATAATATGTTCACTGGAATCTCCTCTATAGTTTTAATGGGAAATCTTACTAGCTGCAAGACAATCAGAATAGAAATATCCATTAAGTGCTGTACAAAGACAGTTAAATATGTTGTTTGTAATTCAGCCTTTCTATAGAATATTTTGGCCTTGACAAAGGTGCATCAGGTGTTTGATATTCTTCTAGCACTGCTTCCTAGCCTCTGCCATGGTGGACAGCTGCACTCTTTTCGCTTTGCAGCTTTGTATGGCCTGATTGCACCTGGAGATGAAGAGAGGTACAATATTACAAAGATAAATCGTGCAGGCCAGATTTCACTCAAATGAGAATGAAATGCCTGGATGAGATCATCAGACTTTTGTTTACATGAAAAGATTCTGAGTAGTGGTCTTGTGTTTTTGGGATGTCAGTAGGGCCAGCTTTTGCCTCATAAGCAATGTTGATGGTGCAGATGTATCTGTATGTCCTTACCTAAGCACTCAAGTAATCCCTTCAGTTTCTGAGAGTGTCATACATAATATTAAGCATGTGCTTAAGTGTATCTCTGAGCTATGCAGATAATCGATTTCTGGTTTTAAAATATAAGTTCAATGTATATCAATTTGGAACAAGCATTTGGAAGCCATGCAGACATTAACAACTTGATTTTAACCTATACTTTAGTAGATGCTACATGCTCTGTGCTATGTACCTTTCTATGAAAACATGGAGAAATTACTAAGAGTTGTGATCTCTTAGTTCCTAAGCACAGACACTCTGCATCTGATACTCTGTAAAAAAGACAAAATCACCACTCAGTCATTTATATAATTTCCTAATCTGTAGCTACTGAATTGTTACCATGCCAGGCCACCCTTTGATGACTCTACCTAGACACTCTCTCATGGACTGTCATTTAAATAATGACCTACTGAAGGAAAAGTTGATCAACTGTGTTCTTCCTTCCTGTCCAAATCAATGAAGGCCATGATGAAACCCTTTAGTTGACTGCTCACAACCAAAAGCTTTTCCTTGAAGTTTCCTATTTTCCTGAAATAATGTTTCCTATTTTAGAATTGCTACATTAATAATTACACATATTTTTCTGCATGTAAATTTACTGCATATAAAATAAGTTTTCTGCATATAAAATAATACAGCAAGTATTACCAAGGGAATTAAAATTGTTTATTGATGTAATTTGTCTATTTTCAGGTATTTCAGATATATTTTTACTAGGAAAGCAAAAGAAAGAACGTCGAATTAAACACAATCAGAAATTACCTGAGATGCAGTTTTACTCAACACATAATGTTACTGATGTTAATAGTATAATGGGCTTCAGAAATGAATTGGAATTGTACATGCTTTAAAAATCTCAGCCCAAATGCATTATAGTGTACTATGGGGGAAGTGCACAAAGGACAGGAGGCCTCTCAGTTCTGAGCATCAGCTGTTAGAAGCTGTCTGTCCTTAGAAAGAGACTTGCTAAGGAACTGCAATTGTTCAGTAGAGTTTTCTTTTCTGTCTTTTGAAGCATCAGCTGTTGCCTTTGGTTAGAATTAAATACCAAATTAGCTAGATCACTGAGCTAATCTATCATAAGAAATGCAATACTGACCAGTCAAACCAAAAGTTCATCTATCCCAATATCTGTGCTGCTACTAGACCCTTAGGAAACTGAACACAAGGCATGGACAAAGAGAGTTCTTCCTCTGCTATTACCTACCAGCTTCCATCATTTAGTCATTCAGAGCCAGAGGTCACACACAGAATTCCTTGTTAAATAGCCACTGATTAATTCATTCTCCATAAATACTTCCAATCTCTTTTGAACCCATTTGTTCTAAAATGTCCACCCATGGTAATGAACCACCCAGTTGAATTAAGTACTTTATAAAAGCAGGTATCACTCATATCCAGAAGAAAAAGCTTTGTGAGGTGCACCTTTGATCTGATGGGAATTCTTAAGTTCTTATTCATATTTTGATGACTTGCATTATGCCATACTTGTGTTAATTCCTTGAAAGCAAACACAGTGGGATTTGTGTGGGTTTTCTGTAATTTTCTATCAGAGGAACAATTATATATATATATGTGTGTGTGTGTATATATATGTATATTTATATATAAAAAATATTTTACAAACATTTTATCACCCTGTTTATATTTGGATTAATAATTATCTTTGCTGTGGGATGGAGTTACCTACATCTCAGTTTATGCAGCTCTTCCTTGAATTTTGCACCTCATGCTCATGTACTAAGGATTTGCGTTTGGAGTAGAATTAGGACAAATGCTTGTTTTAGCTCGTGAAGGCTTGTGTCTATCTGTTGCACTTCATGTGAGTTTTCCCCATGGGAGCTTTGCTTTGTGTCTTAACTCTCAATAAACGTACACTCAAAGTGCATTTCATCCAAAGGCATTGATTTTATCCGATTTTGGGTCAAAAACATGCAAGTAGCAAGCATCACGTGATTTCCATCCACCTGATTCTGGGTCACTGACAAATTTGTGAATTCTTGAGTGAATCTCTGGTGAACCCTTGCACTGCTCAGCCGCTGCTTCCCTTCAATGTATAAGGCAGGCCCTGGAGAGCCCTTGTCTACTTGGACTTTTGTCATTCTTGATGATGTCAGGAACACTCAGAGGCCAGCTGAGAGTCAGGCATGATTCTCCTGTGAGAACAGGGTTCCAGCATTTAGATTACCTGGGTGCTCAGTGTTAGTGTGTTTAGTTCACATCACCTTGAAAGATGCAAATCTTTCATCTAACCCGTGGCCACTTCTTATTGGCAGTGCCTGCTGCTCACAGAACTCAAAACTGTCTCTGAGGGTGCAATCCTTTCACTTGGTGACCATAGCATTTGGGCTGTTTTTTAGCACATTGCAGCTTTCCAGAGAACAGTTCTCCTTAAGAAGTTAATGATTTTTTTTTTTTTTTTTCCAAAGCTATAGAGTACAGGACAAGCATTGGTCTTGTTTTGTTGGTTTGTTTTCTCTGAGAAAAGATATGGTTTGGTGCACTCTTTCCATCAGTTTGTTAATTTTTAGATTTATTACTTCTCAGCTCTCAGACTCTGGCTTTCGAATAAGAAAGAAATTAAGCTACTTTTACAAATGAACAATGCAAATTATATTTTCTATGGATATGAAAGATGCTATGTGAAGTACAGCACAACACTGTAATATTGATAAAGAACAGGATTCACCCCAGCCAGTCAGGTCCAGGTTTGATATCCAGCCTTCAGGGAAGCGCTGACTGTACAAGGACACATTTTGGCAAGATTCAGCCTGTGGCTGCAATGACAGCCTTGATGCCCACAAATTGTCTCTTTTCCACAGAATCCTCCAGCTTACCTTTTAGGCTCCAACTTTCTAAGGGCTAGGCCTGACCTAGGAAGATAAAAAACTGCCCTGAAGAAGCCAGTGGAAGTTTTGTCATTGGTTACAGAGCAACCAGGGATTCCCCTAGGTCAGCTATACTAAGTATGCCTAAATAAATGGCTTATAATTCAATCAGCAAAGACCAAAATCACAACCCTGAAATCCCCTGCTTAGCTATTACCCATTGCTGAAAATGAGTGAACTCTGCAGGGGTGTTCCTTTTCTGTTAAATGTCTCCGCTGCCTGGATATAGGCTTTCTGTGTACACCCAAACCTGTTCTTGCTGCGACACTATTGGGCATTCCAGGATGTACCTTACAGCTTCATTTGATCAGTCAGAGCATCTCGCTTGGTGTATGGGGACACCTGGCACTGGGCTACCAGTGTGAAATCCAGACTCCAAATCTTGTGCATCTTGAGCTCGTAGGTACAAAACCAAAAATATTGCCACCATTCTGTTGTGGACTAATCAACCAATAAAAATTTTTGTCTCAGCTTGATTTTCCTGAGAGCATAGTCCATCTTAGAGAGGAGAACACAATCAGGTCCCCCTGAAAGCTGAAGATAACAGCATCATTTCTGCTGCATGAGCAGGTATAGACAGGACTTCTATGCATCCTACTTCATGTCATCTTCCTTTTGGGGGGAAATTCTTTGGTCTAGTTTTATGAAGAGAGCAAAGCAACTGACAGTCTTTAGGAAATATTCCCATTTGTCAGGAACTTCAGATGTCTGGCAAGAGTCATGAATGACATGGTTTGTCCAAAACTTGTCCAAACAAATTACTAGTATGCACTGTAGGTGCTGCATAGAAAAGCTGACATCATCTGACCATGGCATTGTCAGCAGGCCCAGTATATCTGTGTCCCCCACATATTTTAGTCCAAAAAACCTCCAGTAGACAGATGGGAGCCCTTACACATACATACCACTTCTGGGGAGTTTTCCACATATTGCATGCTGAACAGGCAACAGCATTTCCTTCCAGGTGGAGCTAAATGATGAATGCACATCTTCAACTGCACTTGCTCATTTTGTGTGACTCCTGCTCAGCATGTTGGCTCTTTTAGATCCCATGCTGTGTTTCAGACCTGGCAGAGCAAGCAGAGTTGTAGATTTGATCAGGGCAGCCCAACAAACCCAAACACCAGGTGTCAACAAGCCTCCCCTTACACCAAAACCTTTGAGTGTAATCCTTGACCCTCTCTGAGTCTGTAGAATTCAGGGTGCTCACACCCCCACGTTTATTATTTTTGGCTGGATTTTTTTGTTGTTTGTTTTTCCCCAGTAGACAAAATACATCAAAGTAATTTTCAACAGAGAGGGCAATAATATAGAAGGCAGTAGAAAAGTAAACCAATAAACTTCTAAACAATGCAAACTGAAGCAACACAAATACTGCTGAGGGCAGTGGGCCCAATGGCACAGCAGTCACAGGAAAGCTGGGGGCTTCAGAGAAAGTGAAATGAAATGTTTCTTTGTGGATGAACCAATATTCCAGGTATTTATTAACTCAGGGCACCAAGATGGATTTGGTCTATAAGTTAACTGTAAGTTGAAGATGACTGCTGTCTGGAAAACTTTCAGGAAAGTGAGGCCAGATTCTGGCTCCAGTTGTATTTGGCCACAGTAATTGGATTTTATTCAAATAACTAACTTAATCATTTTACAGGGCATAATTTACTAGTATTGGTATTCTAGAAATTATTTAAAAATTAGACATCTTATTAGAAATGGTGTTAGGACTCATCCACTGAGTCAGTGTACCAGGACAGAGTTTCTAGCACTTCCAATGTATTAGACAGGAGTGACAGTCATAGTTATTTAGCAAGGTAATGAAAAGAAATTATACCAGCAATTATTTGTGGACCCAGTGTGCTCTCCTAGCTGCCTGCAGCTTGCGCTTCACAGTCCGTTCTGTGCAGTCCAAGAGGAGGTATGAATAGGCTCTCAGCTGTCAAAATTAATATTCAGAGGTTGCAGTTTGTAAGGAGCACATTTAAAGTCATATAAGAAGTACATGGTTTTACGACAGGTCTCTATTCCGAGTTGTATCTGTCTTCAGAAATATACGTACATAGCACGGAGGGGAAAACCGAAACAACTCTGCCGTTTCCTTCTTGGTAACCTGAGTTCACCTGTGTGAGAGAAGTTTAACCCTTTTATGAGTGTTAGGAGTGCTGAATGTTGTATCGTGATGGCATAAAGACAGGAAACTAGTCCTCTTAAGAATAACTGAAACCTTTATACTTCATGCCTCTGGCTCTCTTTTCAGTGATTTGTACACTTTCGGGGGAAAAAAAAAATCCCATTAATCGCCAGTGTCTTTTCGAGCTACCCTACTGTGATACTAAAAGAACTTGAAGCTTTGCAGAGAAGGCACCAAATATGCTAAGCAGCTTTTTGCATGTTAAAACGCTGACCGTGGGCTGCGTGATTTTCGCTTTCATGCACAGAATAAATAAAATCCTCGGATCTGCGAGGTTTCTAGTTTCCGAAGAGAAGAATGTGCTACTTCCCCTTTAAGCCTGAAGCCGTTCTTGTGTGTGCGAGTGTGTGTGTGTGTGTGTGTATGTGTGAGAGAGAGTGTGTGTGTCTCCTCCTCTTTGAGTGACACAGCACTTAGATATGCCTATCAGTAACTTAAACCCCAGAAACTCCACCTTCTAAGTGAGGAAGCTGTGGGTTGATGGAAATGTAGTGAGCAGATTGAGACAGACAGTGAATCATTAGCAAACTGCAACGCCAGGATGAACTTGTCTGGAACCTAAAAGGAGAAAACCGTCTGAGAGTCCTTCGCGGTGCTGGGTTTTGCTAAATACAGCCAAAGTGGATCTAAAAGCCGGTTGATCCCCAGTCCAAGATGCTGCTGGTTTCCCAGCGGGTAGAAGCACCACGCATGGAGCCACATATTCCAGTAAGTAGCATTTGAAATTGATACGTACTGGAAAAGTAGGAGTTGCTTTAAAAGGACTTAGCCACCCTCGGAAGAGTTGCTGGCCCGGACTCGGCGCGGCTGCAGCCGGAGCTATAAAGTTTGCAGAAGCGGTTCAGGAAAGTGCCCACCTTGGGCGGGCTCTGCCCAGCTGTTTGGTGTTTGTAGGGGCTGCGCCGGGGCTTTGAAAGAGAAGGAACCATAAACTTGGGGTAAAAAATCTCGCCCTCTGTTCCAGTGAGAGCCGATGCCAGTCCACGGCGAGGAGGGAGACTATTGGGAGCAGGGGGTCCGCGGGCTTTAAAATGGTGGTGAACAAGGTGCTCTCCGGCACGGCAGCGGGGCAGCCGGTGCGTGGCGGCGGAGAGGTCGGCTCCGGGCGGCGGGCGGGCAGCACCCGGGGCCGGGGGCGCTCAGTGGGGTTTCGTGTCATCGCTCGTGTGGCGACGCTCGGGGGCGAGGTGAGGAGAGGAGGGGGTGGGGATGCTGGCGGTGTCGGCCCGGGGGCGAATGGGATGCGGGAAGTGCCGGTGCGCCCAGCGCCGCGGGATCGTGCTGTCTACGGGTACACACAGCCCGGACCAGAGTGTCAAGGAGGGACAGACCCTGCAGCGCTGGGGGAAACCCTCTGGGAAGGGTCACATGCAGAGGGGCCAGTGCCGGTCTGTGTTATTATTTAATAACTCCCGGTATTTGCGTTGGCCAGCGGCGTGCCGGGTTATTTTGGGAGGCTGAAGCGCACGTTATATAGGCAGTATTTTGAACAAAAGGCTCAGCCTCCGTTTTGGGCGAGGGTGCGTGTGTTTGTATATGCCCCTTTCTCCAAACGGGGATAACCTAAAAGTGAGGGAGATGGTGCAAACGCCGCGCGTTTGCCGCTCTCTCCGAGACTATACGTGTATTTGAAATAAACGCATGCTGACTCACGATTTAAACTGCTTTGGTTTCTCATCCTGTGATTAAGATCGGGGTTTAGAGCAATTGCAGGGTAAACAAGGCGCTCGCCGACTCGGTCCCACGTCTCCTCCCGAGGCAGGGGCTGCCCCTCTCCCCCAGTCAATAGGCGATCCCTCCTCCCGGTCCCTCCTCCGTCGCCTTCCTCGGCCTGTTGCTCGGCCCGGGGGGAGCGCCGAGGCCGAGGGCAGCGCGGCTTTTGTTCGGGTTTGGCTGGCGGGGGGTTGTCACCAGGGTGACTCGGAGGGATCCCGGGGAGAACGGCCGTTTCTGGAAGAAAATGGGCTTTGGTTTCCTTTCACACCGCCTGCCTCCCCTCCCCCCCGGAACAATAAATTAAAAGGCCGCTTTTGTTTTTCACGGTGCTCCCGGCAGGGCGGCTGGGGGGAGGCGGCGGAGCCCGGCGCTGGGGAGCGGAGGACCGGGAGGCGCCGCGGAGCCGCAGCCCGGCGCGGTCCCTGGTGCAGCCCCTGGTGCGGCGTGCGGACGCGCGGTCGCCTCGCCTCTTCCCGTCGGAAGGAGATGAGCCCGTCGGGCACCAGGCGCTTGTAGGGAGCTTTCTGCCACGGGTGCTCCAGGAAGAGCCTGCCGCCTACTCCGGCACCGGGGGACACCCCGCAATCCCTCCCCCGAGCCGCCAGCGGGGAGATTAACTGCGTCTGGCCCCTTCCCCGAGCCGGGGGCGGAGGCGGCGGGCTCCCCCCGCCACCGCTCCGGCC